>AWUE01019671.1:0-34291 GCA_001974825.2 Corchorus olitorius | reverse complement strand
ATATTTAATTGTATATTGATGCAAGTAGTCTTAGAATCTTGATGAGCAATAATCTTTATGTGGGAAATTATTACTATTTAATTAAAATTGAAATCTGCACTCTGTTTTTAAGGAAAAAATTAAAAATTTACTAAACCAGTTTAATAGTACGTATCATTTGATTTTTGATCTAAAAAAATAATGGGAAAAGTTATAAATATTAAAGATTCTGGCTAAAAAATAGTATTCACATTTTTTTACCTTATAAAAGTGCCATTCTTTTAGTGTAATTATTTAATACTCGTAGGCTGTAGCATTTCCCAAAAATCATTTGATTCGTACTGCCAAAATAATTGTTATTAAAAAATGATCATATTAGAATTTATTTATAGGCCCATTAAATTGTAAATCTAACCCAACAAACATATGAGACCAAATATATTTGATAGATTTTTTTTTATGCCAAAAAGAAATTCTTTTAAAAGAAAAGCGATCGAGAAACGTGAAAGCCCAACCCAATAAATGCTGTCTACTTCGAAATCCTTTTGAATTTGTATGTACTCCTAAACTGTTAGTCTGTTACATCTTTTCTTTTTTTGGTTTATCATTACATTATTAAAATATTATTACTTGTAGCAACATGGTTAACAAAGTTTTATATATAATAATTACAGATATGTCTTATCTAGGATTCCTAATTCAGGTAAGATCCGAAAATAGCTCCAAATGCTTATTTTGAGGGGCAATGCATTTATATATAATATATAGATTGTATTTTTAATGAAAATACTATACAAGTTGTACAAAAAAAAGAATGAAAATATACAAAGAAAACACCTTCCAGTCCCACTTACATATTATATATGATTGACTTATTAATTAATACTTTAATTTATCTAATCATATATCAATCAACAACATTATCTTTTTGCATTAATATTAGAAAATGAAATTCAACGATTAGATATAATAAAGATTGTATATATGAAAACGGTAAATCGGGTATAAGGCTAATTTTATTTTATACAAGCAGGGCGGCATGCACTTGCGCTGCAGTCATTTTCTAATAAAAAAAGGCAGGAAGAAAAGTAAGTGAGAAAATTCATCAAGGGCCTTTTTAGTCACCCGAAAAGTGAGAAAAGACAAAAAAAAACCAAAATGAGGCACCACATTAATCCTCAATTTGGCCTTTAAGTAATTTACATAGTCACTAAAAATAATATATAGTATATATTAGTAAAAATGTTTTCCTATATGCATATATTCACTAAATCTCCAACATTGTTTTAAAAGTTTTAACTCAAGATATAATTAGAGAAATACCTTCAATCAAATTAGATTTCATAAGAAGAAATGAATAAACAGATCTGATGAGATAAATTGCTCCTTCTTTTTTATATTTATTAGCCTTTTCTTTTTCAGTTTACTTTTATTAGCTTTTTTTATTCTCTAATTAGTCCATATATTTTGGCCAAAAAAAAAACAAAAAATTAGTCCATATATGTATAGAATCATGTCTTTATTAATTATTTATATATCAATTTGTGTAATCATGATTTAAATATATGATTAGTCCATAAATATATGTATTTTTCTTTTGGCCGGAGCTATATATATGTATTATTAAAATTCTTATAATTGTTTACTTTTATTACTAGCTTTTAGCCCATAGGTATAGGATCATGTCTAGATATATCAATTTTGTGTAATTGTGATTATATTCTCACAAGTCACAACAATTAGTCAATTATATATATATACATATATAGAATTAAAAATTAATAATAGATGCAAGTTGCAACTTGTTGTTTTTTTTTTCATTTAATGAGGAATATTATTAATTACAACATGTTGTAATATTTATATAAACCACCTGATCCCGCGATAACAAATTAAAAACCTAGCTATATAGTATACTCGTATATTATAAAGGAAATTCTAATTATACATGTATATCCCACATGGGATAGATTAATTAATTATAAACATTTGGATAATTATAAAATATATATATTAAATTTAAAGTATAGGTATGTATATAGTAAAAAATGTAGGGCATCACCCATTGTTTTTTTGCCTATATAAACCATGATAAGCTATAGCAAAATCCGCACCAAGTTATAATTAAAATTGTGGGAGCAAAGAAATAGTGTGATTATAATTAGAATATATATGGAGTTGTCCAAGAAGCAAAATAATGCAGTTTTAGTTGCTGCAATGGCAGTTCTTGTTTTTGCAATCGTCTTTGTTCCAACTGCCGAAGCTGATTGCCTTCCAATCGGTTCCGCTTGCCTTGCCGGTACTCTGTGTTGCTCTCAAAATTGCAATCTTGTTCATGAATGCGTTTGCTCACCTGTTTCAGGCCCCTGCGTTTCAAATAATGATTGTTGCGTTGGGTCCACGTGCACCCTGGGTATTTGCAGAATTCCCTAATAACGACCGTGGTATACTGGTAATATAAACCTTGTTTCTTCCTTCAAGGCAAATTAATAATAATGTTGTGATTTGAATAAATGTTTTGATACTGGTTCTCCTCTTGTTCTGTGATTGGATGATTGTCATTCATTCTTAAGAATTAGGGTTCGAGTCCCGATATCATTCATTCTGAAAAACAAAAAAAGAATAAATGTTTTGATTTCTTGTTGGGTTGTAAGTTGTAACTGTTTATGTGAAGCTTTATATGTATTTTTTCACAAATGTATGTTACTAGTGTTTCTTGTGTGGTCGTGGACTCATGGTAGCTATAATAATAAAGTGTTGTGATTTGAACCGGGGTCGATCGGTCCTATAATGGTTCATCCACAATATATATATTTGGTTTCTTGTTGGGTTGTACTGTTTATTATGTGAAGCTTTGTATCTCTTCACAAATGGATTTTAATAATATTTCTTGTATGGTTCGTCACTAATTATATGTACTGGTCTCAACTTATTTACATTTGTCAATTTAAATGCCCCTTGCAATCAAATTAATACTTGAACCTCTAGTTAATCTACCCAAACAAATGCCTCACCATACAAATTGTGAATTATTAGGCCTAATATCCAATTTGGGTCTAAACCTTTCCCAGCTTATTCAATTTGAGCCTAAACGTTTAAACTGAACTAAATTGAGTCTAAACTTTATTAAAATGCACCAATTTGGGCCTAAATTTGACGGGGCATTGACGGGGAAATGCACGCGCCGTAACCGTTAGTAACAGCATGATGTGGCATTGCCAGCATGGAAAATACTATTTTTAAAATTTTATTTAATTAATAATTGAATAAATTTGTTTTTTCTGCTTTTAGGCTCAAATTAATTGAGCAATTTTTGAAATGTTTAGGCTCAAATGAGTAACTTTTGAAAGGCTTAGGCTCAAATTGGTAATTTGGCAAAATTAAAGATAACATGAAGATTTGAATCCATCTTAGTAATTTTCACTAGACCATCTCTACCCCAAAGTTTATTCACCATTCTTTGAAAAAAACTGAGATTCGGAGTCTTACCCATAAATTGTGCTATTATGCAATGCTGCCACTCAGTTGTGCTAGATTCATAAACTTCTTTTGGCGCACATAGCACTGACTTCTTCTGATCAATAGCATAGATCGATTTGAGCCCAAAATCGATTTGATCAAGCAAACAAGATTTCAGAGTAAAGAGAAAGAAATAGTACTGAAGAAACAAGTCTGAAATCAAGAGAAATTGAAGAAAAATCAAATGGGAAAAATCAAGATTTTCTCAGGAAAGTTAGACTTGCTAATGTGTACTGAGAGAATCTTGCTAACGTATACCGCTCGCCCCTATTTTTACTGTTATTACTGATATATTCACCTACATCACATGTAATTAAGGAGAGAAATTGTGTAATTGTGATTCCAAGAAGCATTATTCATTTGTCATGGTTGCTGCAATATTTGGCGGTTCTACTTATAGCAAGTCTCTCAAATATTCCAACCGCAGTTGCGGATATATATGCCACTGATCCCCTTGCACTACTGATGATGAATGTAATTAAATCTGGCAGATGCAGCACTACTTCAGGAATATGCCTCTGGCTTTAATCCCTCCATGACGTACGTAGTGATCTGTTAATTTGCCCTGGCTGGTTGCATTGATGGTCTGATGCAATAATATAATATATTCCTATATATTATTATGGTATAACATTGTTCTTTCATTTTAATTTAATTGCATCCTCAAAAAAAAAAATTGCAAATAATAAAGTTGTGGAAATAATTTGAATAATTTCGGTCGGTCCTAGTGGTTCATATCCACAATATCCTTTAAGATGTTTGTGTTCCTAGCTACTTGGACGTTGTAGTACTTTGTACCGTTTGTTTGATGTCTTCACAAATGAAGTGAATGAAACTTGTGTGTTGTGTTGTGTGGTTTGTCACTAATTATATACTCATGATCTCGAGTTATTTAACTTTATTGCAAATATTTAAACCCAATCTTGAAATCAAGTTAATTCTTGAACGTCTAGTATCAAGCCTGGCAGCATATATATATATAGATGATGTGGGGTATTCCTATTGGTCACATTGGATCCTAATTAATGAGGATAATCGAAATCAAAATTTTCATTATTTTAATAGTGGAATAATTGAAATATTATTTAATAATGATAATTTAGAAATATATTTGAAAAAAAATATATAATCGGAAAATATAAAGCTTCCCCTTATTCGTACTTTTATATATAGTATAGATATAGATGTATAATTAAAATTGGATATATAATTAAAATTGGAAGGCCATTCTAAAAAAAATATTTACGTAATTTTGTTATTACGTACCGGTTGCTTTATATTAACATCATTTCCAAAATGGCATTTTATTGACAATCTTAATTATTTTACTAGTAATTCTGTAGAATTTCTAGTTGGAGGCCATTTGCTTGCAACACGTGAGCCACATTTTCACAAAAAAATCCGAAGGGAGGTTTGTTGAAATTTCAGTTGTCTTTGTTTTCAAACGTAATAAATTATGTTTCCATGGATACACATATAACCATAGACTAAATTACTATATGGGGTCATTCTCAAGATGTTCCCAATCACAAATTTTCCATTTTCTTTCGTAAAAGCAAGAAAAAAAAAGGATAATAAGAGAACAAAAAGAAAAAGATGACTATATAGAGACACGTTTTTAACGTAGTTATAGCATTTTTTAAGGCCAAGTTATATATATTGCATGTAAGGAAAAGTCTCCTTGGATCTGATTAATTCTCCTTTCACTATCTTTGGGGCACTATGTTTAGTTCAAATTGGTCATGTCCCCAGTCCTCACCGACGTGGGTTGGAGAGTTTCTATTGGGTTAGAAATTTGAAACCCTTGCAATTTCATCCTCCTTCCCTTAATAAGGGCACATAGGCCCCAATGTATATATATATATAAAGAAAGAAAGAAAAAGAAAAAGAAAAACATAACCATTAATTAGAAAATTAATTAATAGTGGAAGTGAATTAGCTAGATGTAACATTTTTGAACTATAACACAAGGCCATTTGAATATATTATAGCAAAAAATCAAATGAGTGACATTTCATTTTATTACAAAAAAAAAATTATTTATGTAACTTGTTATTTAATGGGATATTATTATAATATAATTAAAGCAACAAAGAGAATAATTTATTGATAATGCTTTGTTAACAAATAAAAAAATTACAAACTCTAATTAGAGTTTATTTGATTATAGGCCCATTTCGGATCAAGTTGGATTGGTAGCCTTTTCTTAAGTTTTTTTGCTTGATCTTTAAACTAAAGGTGATAATTTATTGTTGAATTTCGATCTGCAAATGAGATTCTTTGGTCAAAACTGATCTCAATAATTATTAGCCTAAATAGTTGATCATATTATTATAAAAAACAATAATTATAGGAAGTGTAAGTACTAAAAAACCAATTAAAAGATTTAACCTTATTAATTTGATTACTATTTAGTTTGGCTTTTTCGTCATTTTAATATTGGTTTTTTCGTTATTCTCACAAACTTCTAAGGGCATTTTTGACTTTTTAATAATTTAATATAATATAACATATTTATAAGTGGTTTGACTAAACGATCTATTTAACATTATATAATTTTCTCTCCGGTTATCCGATTAAGGTGATTTAAGTGTCTATTAAAAGATTGTTCCATCATCTACAACTTTCATGAAGGACTCGAAAACTAAATTTAATGTTTCAAGTATCAAAAATGCTTCCGAAAAATTTGTTGTTTCGGTTAACGGGAATAGACGGTCCACTTAATATTATATAACTTTTGCTCCAGATTTGTGATTGAGATGATTCAAGTGTCTCTTGAAAGGTTGTTCCATAATCTACAACTTTCATGAAGGGCTCGAAAACCAAATCTAATGTTCGAGGTATAAAAATTACTTCCAAAGAATTAGTTGTTTTAGTTAAAGGAAATAGACGGTCTACTTAATATTACATAATTTATGCTTATGGTGGAAATTGGACCCATAGAGGGTTTTTTTCAAACTTCCCAAAATACCCTCGATCCATAACTCAAATAACAAAAAAATCAAGCATGAAATGACCGAAATACCCCTATCAATTTGTTCTTAGATTAATGAGGCTAATTCTTTTGACCGGTTTTTGGTTGAATTCTTACTTAAGTCCAAATCTTTCAAAACACATGACCTAAAGCAATTGGTAATCGTTCTCATTTGGCAAACACATGGGTCACCAATAATATGTTGAAAACTGATTGATGACTATTGCATATCAAGTGCAAGAACATGTCCGCGCAATGAAGCGCGGAGGCTCTTACCTAGTATATATAATATGATCCCATCCAAAACAATATATTAAACGTGAAAAAGGAAAATGGCCGCCTTCATGCCTTCATATCATTCGATGGAAGAGACTAATTTTAAGAAGAAAAAAAATATCAGGAAGCCTTCACATCATATGTTAATTAACGAACTTACTAACCCTGACTCATCTTCATACTTTTCCTGTTTTCCATTCTCATCCACAAACGTCAAAATCAACAGTTTCTAAGCAGACGTGCCCTTATAATCAGTCAAATACTTAAAATCCAATGAATCCTTTAGTAATTTCTTTCTTTTAAAGAAAACCCAATATATAATTTAAATAATAGTAACATCGTATTATGAGCGGAATGTGATTATATATACCTAGTACTTAATATTATTATATACTTATCAATGTCTGCTAAAATTTTTTAGCTACTACTTCCCGTACCAAACTCTATAAATACCACGGTTCCCCCCATGAATTGTTACTAGTATAATATAATACATATCTAAAACTTTTGCAGCCATTATCATTATATTTGCCATATATTCCTCACCCAAAAAAACTCATATCTATCCAACATGTTTTATTACATTGTTTTGATTATAAACCATTTGAAAATGGCTTGGAACTTGTTGCTTAACTGTTCCATGTTTCCTAATTACAATTATATGCAGCAAGAGCAAGAGCAACAGCAGCACTTGGCTTCGACTGTCGGTGAACAACTTGGTATAGTCAGATACAAGTGCAGCACTCTGCAACAAGGCGGCGAATTCGAAGAAGAAGAAGAAGTGGGTTGTGCCGTTTGCTTATGCAAGATTGAGGAAGATGATGAGATGAGAGAGTTGAGATGCAATCATCTATTTCATAAAGCTTGCTTGGATAAATGGCTTGGTTATAGCCTTGCTACGACTTGTCCAATTTGCCGCACTTTCTTGGTTCCTGCTAAAATAGTTGCCGGTTTTGAAGTGATCTTGTTTAATTATTCCAATTCTTTCACCTCCTCCAACCACCGCGAGAACTGGTGGCTCCGCTAGACAATCCTACTTTCCAACTCTGGATATACATATCCGGAGGAAAATTTATATTGAACTTCACTGTGTAATTCCCTTAACAGAGATTTACATGATTTTAAATCATTAATATCACGTTGCAGCACCCGAGTTGTTAGATCATTAATATCACGTTGCAGCACCCGAGTTGTTAGCTCAACTGGTGAGTACACCGTGCCTGAACCGTGAGATCCGAGGTTTAAATCACACAAAATGTGAGTTCCGTTTGTTAGTTAGTTAAGTAGATTATTTAAAGTAATTTCTTAGTTTGGGTTGGATTCTCATTCAAATGTTTGGGTATATGATTATAATGAGATTTCACTTGTACTACTAAAAAAATATCACGTTGCACATGCTTATTTACTATATTGAAGTTTCTTTCTATTTTAAGATCGAACTCGACTTAAATTCAGACTAGTTGGAATCTAACATTGTTGCTGGATATTATGAGCATGTCAAGCATGTCAGGTTTAAAAATTAAAAAAAATTAAAAAAAAAACTCATATGTTAATGATACCATAACGAAATATTCACTATATATGATAAAGGCAAATTCTAGCTTTCAGCCACACAATCTTTCTTTTTCTTTTTATATATGTAAGCATACGTCATTTAACAGTAATTTATAATGAAAGAAACAAGTATAACGAGGACATAAAAATTATGTATCAGTCACAACATACCAACAAAAAATTATTTATCACGAACGTAAAATTTATACCATTCATTTTTTATGAGAAAAAGGTCATATTCTCCATGAATTTTTTTTTTTTTGGGTTCAAAATGTTCTGCATGAGTTTCATGCGACCTTTTCATTAAAGTCAACTAACGATAAAGATTGATAAGGATAAAAACCCACCGACTCAAATGAAACGACATAATTTTTTCTCTAATATAACGATTTTTTTTTATATAATATATTTCACAGATCTTTTATAAATTTATTTTGGCCACGAAGTCGAAATGTACGTTTACCCTACTTCTCACCTCAGAAGCAAGGCAAGCTTAAAAACTGATTTGTAAATTGAATGATCAATTCGGCTCGATATTGCTACTGCAATTTATGAACAATAAAGTAAATGATGAGAGAAAAGCAGACATGGGAAAACCATATAGACATGAAATCGCATTTCAATTAGTTTTGGGCAAAAATATTAGTAGCAATTTTTGGAGTTGGAGAGTCCCTTTTTTTACACAGATCAATCCATCCAAACAAAACTGATTTTCTTTCTCCTGTCGTGTAGTATTTGAGGGGGTAAGAAACAAAAAAGCAATCAATCTCACCATTAAACCTCCTGATTGGCTTTCCACGCTTGAAGGCAACCATTTTTCTTTTCAATCAATCCAAGTTTCAAACTCGAAAGAGTAAAAGCAAACTTAATGCCCTCAATAACCAACTCATCGATTTAAAACAATCTTAATAGCATTCAGTTGCTCTTGTGTCAGACTCTGCCATTTCAAGACCGAGAAAGAAACGGTAGGTTAGTGTCCACAGCAGAGCAGAGCAAATTGACTGATTGAGTAGTACTTAAATACTTGACAGAGACCATACCTGACAAAGATGATCAAATAGCTGACGGTCACTTTGAGAGAGCTTCAGAAGGAAGTCCGCGAGATAATTCACCAAGTTAATCTGCAGGATTGAACGCTAGGATTTAGCATATTATAAAACATTTTAAAATGTTAAGCATGCAAGTGATTTTAGGTGGAAAAAAGAAAGAGGATTACCTGATTAAGGGGATCTGCTATGCTTAATGAGTCATCTTCATAGTCATCCTCTTGATTCTTCAAATGTATGATCAAGTAAGATCTGTTAGAAATATCGAAGAAAAGAAACTTCAAAAAGACCAAAGAGATCACTTGTGTTTTTATTAAACCAAACCTCATTATATGCTTTTGCCATTGCTTCAAGATGATCATATGCGGATTTGCCAAAGGATGGGGCAGCAGCTGAAGATATCACATCTTTGTCAGAATATTCCATGTCTCCATCAGGAACATCTTCCCAGTCACTATCCTGCAAAACAAATGGTTGAAAGCCTAAATATCCACCCTCGGCAATTATAATCATTATTATTAAGGGAAGGAAGAAATCGGAGATTAAACACTGGCATATACAAGAAAACCTGCATTTTAATACAGAACCTCTATATACCCCCTATAAAATAGGTTGCTGAACTGTTTAGGCTAAGCCTGCAGTTCCGACTAGTTCAAAAGAACATGAAAGATAGCACAAGAAGACAATGAGTACCTCATCCTCGGCATCTTGGACTTGTTCTTGTATTTCGATCAATGCATCCGCCAGTAAAGCCAGTATCTGCAGTAATTAAAATGCAATAACATTTCAGTGGAAAAGCAACTATTAACAATGCCTTCCAAAATCTGTTTGCAGTGCCAAACTTAACCAAGATTACTAACAAAGAAAACTGCATTACAGGGTCCTTTTACAACCTATATTCATCAAAGGATATAGCACCTACCATCTCTTTCTCCACTTTTGGATAGTCTTACATTTAGATAGTTTTGTTATTCAAGTTGTATCATTTTATCTTTGTCTGCACCTAAACCTATATACAAGTCATATAGCACCCACCACTTTTATCTTTGTTTCCATCTTTCTTCCTCAATTTATTCATCTAGTCAAGCAGTTGAAAAAAACCTAGTATTATTTAGATCTAATTTATGAGCAAACAATTCTTAGGGCACCAGATGCAAACAATCTCTGGGCATGACCTAGAAATACCTTTGCTGAAAGTGGTACCATAGTCCACTGATCCGGAGCAGATTTAGCTTTTGAGCGAGTGGTTATCCCTGCCACAGACTTCACATTAAAAAGATTTGAGTTAGTTAACCAGTAAGCATGTGCAAGCGATAACGGCATTCAAGCTTTTAAGATAAATCATAAACCTTAATTAGATGGCCTTGGACATTAGTATTTGTTAATTCAGCATGTCTAGATGATAGCAGTAGGGCCAAAGCACTGGTCGTAACTTTGATTTGATATGCCCCCTGAATCTCCCCTGCACTCAAAGCACATAGAAAGAAATACAAAGGCAAGCTTACTTATCAGTAAATTGCTAACATAAGTTCACCATTTTCCTCCCTTTAACATATTGCCATTCACATTACTTCATTCCCTAGCTAGAAAGAAGAAGGCGCACAGAAACTTGCCTTGTTGTCTAGTCCACTCTGACATTACATAAACAAAGGCATTTTGATAGCCTGCAGCTGGGATGGTCATCAGCAAGTTGATAAATTGGTCAACATTTGGGGCACTCATATGAATCTGCACTTGAAGAAATGAAACAGTAAGAAAAGTGATCCATGGAGAAAAAAAGATAATTGCAGACTGATAACCAAAAACAGCAAGGAACAACTGAGAAAACAGAGCCAAGATAGTAGAACAGTTGGAACAATGAGGACGAATACCATCCTGTTATGGAAACAAAATTTTAAACAAGTTTCAGGTTAGCTAAAAAGTATTTATTTTCCAGCTTAAGTTGCTAGTAACACAGCTTGAAGGCTCTTTTATGCAATCTTTTTGTATTCACCTCAGCCTGTATCGAAAAAATAACTTCAAAGGCCATTTATGAACATTTACAGGTTATAAG
Organism: Corchorus olitorius; assembly: GCA_001974825.2. NCBI lineage: Eukaryota > Viridiplantae > Streptophyta > Magnoliopsida > Malvales > Malvaceae > Corchorus > Corchorus olitorius. Next base: position 22,890 of record AWUE01019671.1, on the reverse strand, counting down.
CAACAAAACTTTCTATTTATTCTATTAGTAGCTTCTTGCTGTCCTTTCAGAAAAGTTTTGTGATCGTTCTGCTTGAGAATCCAGAAGAAGTTAAATTTACTTAGTTGAAGACATGAAAGTTGACATGAATGCATAGTTTTATCAAGATGAAGTTGAAATTTTAGAAACAATACCAATCTAGCAAAAATAAGTAGCAATGAGCTTTTCAATCCTGCTATTGAAGCTGATTGCATACGTCTAACAAGAGCAACAATCAAGTCCTGAATGTGCTGTGCCATTTGTGAGGGAAGATGCAATATAAGTTGCAGAATATAGCTGCCAACAAAAAGAGACCCAGAGCTTTCCAGATCAGGGTCAAGAAGCCTGCAAATCAGATTGCAAAAAATCAGCATCCAAACACTTGAATATGAGAAAACCTTCCTAGTACAGTTTACGTAATGACTAAACAAGAGAAATTTAATTGCAGTGCAAGAATCCACCAAGCTCACCACCATTGCACGAAATACCAACCAAAACCACATTTTCAATTCTCTCATGCAAAAGTACATGCATTTAACAACATATCCCAGACAACACAGAAGTTATCTGACCATGCAATTGACATATAAAGCGTAAAGAAACAATTGAAATTGACAGGTCAACAGACTGGATGGGTCAGCATTTATATGGAGATAAGTGATTCAAGAAAAGAACACACAGGAATTATGATCAATATAGTATTATCCTTCATGCATTTGTTATGAGAGATTGAGCATGTTTTACAAATCGTAGTAAGCAACAGTCTATTATATTTCCATAAAATGTTATCTTGCAAACAACATCTTAAGCCCTAAGCAGGAGCTTTTTTGGTGTATTGAAGCTTCAAAAAGCTTTCAAATATTTCTAGGCACTTTAATATGAATATGCAATTTACACAATCAATGATCATTGAGAGGCAAACAATTGGCAATTATAGAGGGATAACAATTCTAAAGACTTTATTTTTCTTATAATAGTCCAGAGACAAGGAGTTTGGAAGGAATATGACATGCCATGAAGATTTGTGTGTGTGCTGGGGTTTGTTAACACGGTAAGTGAAGAATGAAGACAAGAAAAATGACCTTGAAGCTGCATCAAGCAAACTTCGCATTGTAAATCCAGAATCACTACCCCAAGCAAGAATTTCTTCTCTTCCACCAGATACAAAAGATGCCAAACATTCTGTCGCATTCTGATCAATATTGCACATATTGTAGATAGCCAATTAAATTTTTAAAAAAAGAATGAAGAAGAAAGAAGCATTAAAATGAATTTATACCTGCATTTCACTGTGGTCATCACTTTGAAGAACTATCCGGATAATAGCATCAAAACAAATATCATATGCTGCTTTTACCACATCAGTAGGAGCATTCTGTACAATGCTATCACAAACTGTAATTAGCAAAAGAATGCCGTATGATTATAAAGTTGTTTACAGAAAAACATATTCTGAACTCAGAAAAATGAGAATGTTTGATTGATTGATTCTTCCTCCCAATTACTTGCCTTCAACAGCATTGCTAACAGATCCAATGACCCAGCCACTAGTCCATCAGGCTGCTGTTGGGGCTGAAATTTGCCATCAAAACGTGCATTAAAGACAAATCATAATACAAGAATACAATAGCTTAAAGTAACGAAAGAGGTCATACTTTGTTCAATATTGGCCCAAGATATGGTAGGATTCGGGAAGCCAATGGACGGATACAACCAGGAGCATTTTTTAGTGCCTAAAAGTTTCAACAGAAACAACACATAAAGTAAATTTGCATCCCAAGAAATATGAAAGAAACCTAGAAATAATTAAGAAAAATGCCAGATTAAAAAAAAAAACATCTCAGATTGAAAACAGAACATATTATAGACAACTTGAAAAGACCAGGATATTCAAAATGACAAGAGAGTATATTACTACTTATTATAAATGCTAACAGCACTCAAATTATTACCTCCAGAACCTCAATTGCATCAATACTAATGAAAGGATCAGAAACATGCAACACCCACATATTGAGAATTATAGGAGAAATAATAGGCTCTGCAGATGCTGATGATTCATGACCTATGACAAACAAAAATAAAAAAAAGAAACTTGTTTGAAATCACCTTAATGGAAACCAGGACGAGAAATAAGAAAAGCATAATATCAACTGTATCTAAACCCACCAGCTTTAATTGCCTCTTGGAGTGTTTCAAGTACCAGGTGTAATGTTTCATCAGAAGCCTGAAATCAGAGTCCTAAGACAAACCACTAGATGTGACTTCAAAAACTGCTTCAAGAATTATGCAATAGTACATACCTGATTAAGAAGATCTGTCAGTGATGACAATAACCCCATCATTTGAGGCTGAATAACACTCTTGTTTGCTTCAGGAAGGAGCTGAGAAAGTGCTCGACATGCACCTACTTTCACAGCTGGAGGGCTGTCAATCAGAAACACTCACCATAAGATTTACTCTAACAATAACCTCCAGACAGATATCAAAATGCGATAGGTACACATACACGGCCATGCCAATTGTCTTTATAGCAGCATGGAGAAACTGTTCAAGAACTCCACTGCTGATCTGGAAAAACATTATGCATTGAATCAGATGTTTTTAAATGAAATAACCCATAAGACAACCTCAAAACAGGGAGATGACATCATTACCACAGAAGAAAACTTGGCAACTGATATAAACATACGAGCATAAAGAAAGGGATATTCATGCACCCCTGCAAAACAAAATGGCAACACTAAGATGTGTCCATTGAATTAAAAACATAATACAACTATGGAACATGTAGAAAGAAAACAAAATTAATACCAATTCCCATGTCTTCAGTGATCATTTGCTCTAAAAGATTTCCTGAGCTCACTTTTGTGAGTCCAGAAACCTGCTACCATAGATTAAAAAACATCATTGAAGTTGAAACCAAGAAAGAAGTTGTTCTGACATTATAACCAGAACCAAAGGAAAAGGTGGTAAAAATTCGTAATCATAAATTATCATGGAAAGATCATACCTCTGCTTCAAGCAATTGCTCAGATACTGAAGCCAAAGCAAACAAGGTAGCCTCCCTCATCTAAAACAATTTCCACGCAAAAAAAGTTAGGAGGGAGATTTCAAAAGAAAAAAAGAAAGGATAAGAGAGCAAGAGAGTAAATTTAATTAAAAGGGTTTTATAAACTACTTTTGTCACACATATCACAGGCAGGATCTTCCAATATGAATATATGATTATAAACCATTTGAGTATAGAATGACAATTAGTGACAAACATATAAAAAAGTAAAGCACGTATTAGACAATATGAAACTTTTACAAAGATTCCAACCATGAATAGAGGTAAAAAAGGTGGCAATTAAACAGATATCCATGTTCATTTGTCCTAGCTTCATGTGAATGTTTCTATGATATATGCTTTTCTTATAGGAAATGTTCAAAAACCATGTCTACCATACTTATTGCTACCCTTTCAATTGAAGGAACTTATAATTATTATCCAAATGAATTGATGTGGAACCTTCTAGACCTCATGATTCCTACCAGAAGAACTTAAATGGACTCAAAACCACATGGTATCACGGTCCCAGCTATGTTTTTACACAACTTTCAGAAATCATGCAATCTAACCCAGAGGATTACAAGTAAGATGTTACATTATATAGGAGATAATTGCAGAGAGTGGAATTCTGGTTCCAGGATAACATTGCAACACAATGTGATCCCATAAATACATACTTGGCTGTAGCAAAACAAGACAACTATATGGGTAATTTCCAAACAAAAGGTATGACAGACAGTCTGATCAAGACACTAGTTGTTATTTTCCAGCAGGAAACAAATCTAGAGAAAAAGAAGAAAATGCTTGCTCTATTATTAGTTCTCAATTCCAAGGATAACCCTTTCCATACTCAAAGCTTCAATCCATATTGAAAGAAGAGTTTTCCCCCCATGTCGCTTACGCCAGAAAATAACTTTCCTTAATTCCCCACTTATGCCAAAATAACTTTTACTAATTTAAACTTTCATAGTCTAACGATACAGTAAACACGATCTACAACTATTAAATTTCAACAGTTCATTTAAGTACAAGCTCATGACATCACCTTAAGGCAGTTGTTTTTCTCTTATATGAAATAGCCATGTTACACACACACACACATACACACAGATAAAGCAGACAAAGTACCAAAGTCAAGTTTTTTCCATAAATGATAAGCCACAAAAAAAAGTTCCTACATACCCTCCACCAAACTAAAGAACCACCAGCTTTTTCTTGTTGAGACTCACTAAACCATTTACTTGCAGCATTTATAATGGCATCAATTCCTTCTATCCCACAACAAGTTGCTACCTCCTCTAGTAAGAGCGAACCTGCATAAAGTACATTTAAGTAGGAAACTTTCTTTAAAAAGAGAGAGAGAGGGAGGAAAAAAAAAAACAAAGAGCGAAAAATCTTGAAATGTAAGAGATACACTATAAGACACAAATAGATTCTTAAATCTCAAATGCCTCATTAGGCAAATGAATGTAAGATTTGACAAGTTAAGGTGTGCTAAGGGAAGTACTAATCTTGGTTTTGATAGAAATATTCATTAATATTTACCAGCATACAAGTACTTACCAGAAACACGGCAGCTATAAGTGGCATCATCCTCATCAGCTACAAATTGATTAGCATCCACTGACCACGTATGGACCTAGAAAGGATTCAAAATCAAATATATAAAAGGAGAAGGTGGAAAATGAAACCTTAGAAAAACAAAAATTAATAAGGAGATTAGGGTCATGATACAAGGAACATCAAAAGATTGAAAGTTTTCCACTGCATAAATGACAAAGTAGATTAAAAAATGCATGTATAGGTCAAGAAATCTAAATGAGTATATAGTGCAACCATCATCATTTTCCATAATAAAAAGCATGCTGATTCATTGGAATAACATTCTTAGACGAGGAGTCCTTAAAGGATAGAAGAAATCAGCAGTTAAGACATGTTGTCATGACTGAATATGGAAAGAACTACAAGGATCTTTAAAATCATGACCTAAATGCAGCAGGCAAAACTCTATTTTCTTTCATTTTTGAAGGTAAGAATAATGGCAAAGGAAAATAGTTTGAAAACCAATGAGTTTGGATTTATTTAAGATAAATAAAAGCCCCTATATTGACAAGAAAGCTATCAAATAAGATGATGTCAAAGTCCATTCTGACATCTGAATGAATTAATAATTACCTGTTGTTCTGTCACTTGCAGAAAAGCAATAGTGTAATATACCAAGTCCGCAATATTATTTGACACAACCTACATGATTGAAATGTGTATAAATTACTAAATAAAAATATTATTTAAAAAAATTGTAAGTAAAGAGAACATAGAGGGTTAAAGGTTTTCTAACTGTACCTTTACCAATTTTCTGCTTCCCACAATGGTCAACAGAAACTCGAACAACTGCAAGTTCAGAATGCAAACAAAAAACACGGGAGGAAAAGATCATTCCAACTATAAACCATAGATACCTAAGCACTTGATAACAACATTTCCAGTGAATCCAAAACCATGATAAAAGAACCAGCCTGTTACCACTTTCTTCAAACAAAAATCAATAATCAGGTTAACAATCGTTGCAGCTTTCTATAACAGGCATCAGCCTTCTTATTGCAAACCAAACTAGGGACAAAAACATTTTCTACTTTCCACAGGTGGTTGGAATGACTTGTAGGAAGGCTTAACCAGTCTGTTGACATCCTATCTCCCTCAGGAAACTACTATCTTATCATAGTCTGTTGACATACTATTAATCATAACAAGTATAGCTACTTTTATTCAGCTTCAGCCAGCATCATACACAGACAACAGCATTCAATCAACTTAGAACCCAACTACACCTTATAATAACATTTGTATTTCTAGCTGTGCATGTCCTCACATGTGCACATGCACACATAAAAAGGAGACACTTGAAAGTCCAACTAAGCTGTATTCCATAGAAAATCTAGAACATTCCCCTGGCCCTTCAAGCTTTACCACAAGCAAAACCCCTTCATATAACAAAAATCATTTTAAAACAAAAAAAATCAATACATCCACTCTAAAATAAGACCCTTATATCTAACTTATGTTCATGAAATTTTTTATATGCTAAACACTTCTAGGTTTTATTAGTAAATGTCCACTAAGAAACAATGGAATGCATCACATGCAAGCAAGTTAAAGAATCAGGTCCCACTCTTGGATAATGAAACCATTATACAAAGATTAGGATCTAAGTCCATATTCACTAAATAAGCTAATAAACTATTGACCAGCAAATTAATATACCTGAATGACAAAGGATTCAAGGCTAATCTCTGCACCATCAGAGTCATATCTGCCTTCATAGGGATCCTCTGTACCTTCAATTGCTGATCGAATATATACTCTCAGAGATGATACAAAGGTCTGCCATAGAGGCCCCACAATACCTGCAAAATCATGGAAGCTCCAGGAGTACTAAGAGCATTAAAACTATAAAAATAAACTAGGAAAACATGCTAAATAAACATATAAAACTTACCCCTAAAATCACTCTCAGTGAAGCTAGGAAAATTCTGAACAAACTGATTCAAGCACTTTAAGACCTGAGAAAAAAAGAATTATGAACAAAGTGTAGAAGACATGAAAACAGATAGAGATCAAAGCATAACATTAACCTCCATTCTGATGCTCCAATCATCAGGATCTTCGGGTTGTACAGGATGTTCCAAGATAAAAGAGAACTGATCCACCCATGGTTTAAGCATTGGTTCCATCAATGCACTAGCTTCTGCCTGAACATAAATATCTTGTTCTGTTAACTAATAAGTCAACGAAATTAAACCAACTACATTTCAAGATGCAGCACAACTGAAATAGTTTGCATGGGAGTACCTGATATACGCCACTCATTGCCCCCAAAATGGAAGTGCAGGCATAAACTATGGAAAGGGCTTTTGTTCGCAAATATTTGTTATAGGTCTGCACAAGTAAGCCTTATCACAATGTAAGATTTGCCACTTTTAATTTGCTGAAGCACACCCAACAAAGGAGTATAAAGCACGCCTATATCTACCTTTGCCAAGTACTTGGAAGTTTCTACAAGGTTTGATAATGAAAATCATGTAGTAGCATCTGGCAATTGGCGAATATGAATACATGTATATGAAATGCTATGACCTATGCAATAAACATACAGGGGTCCATCATGAGCTGGCAAAGAAGATCAAATTCAGTTCAAGGTTTAGGGAAAATCCACCATGGGGGATGAGCATTCTTCACTCAAAAATTTTACCTTACATTTTTCCAGTAGACAGAATGGCATCTCAACAGCTAAAAGTAGGAACTTCTTACATATTACAACTAATTTTGAGCAGTAAGATATAAGTTTTTTCTTGAAAAAGTTGTGGTTATAATCGAATCATCAAGAACATAAAGCACTTTCCAAAAACTTCAAACTTCCTGTATTCCCATGCTCACTCTATACCCTACAAGTGCATCTTGTACAGTCACACATGAGTACATGCAGAGAAAGCTACACTTTTACCACACTTCCCAAAATCCTCTTCTCCAAAAATAAGATAAAATTATTACCTTATACCATAAAAAGTGCATAATGTATGGTAACAAATGAGCACATGCACAGACAACTCCACTGATACCCAAAATCCTAATCTCAAGAAAATAAGATACTAAATTATATGTAACACACACACACACACACACAATAACAGCAACCACAAGAGACCTACTCTAAAACTATGATTCATGCAATGAAAGCAAAAGAAAACAAACAGGGGATAAAGTTGCTAATAATGAGATGAAAGACACAGAGAACTGACCTGAGAAGATGATACGATGGTATATAAGCAAGGAAATAGAACAGGTACTAATGTTGGAATCATTGTATCGTCCAAATCCCCGGAGAGAAGCGCCAAGCACCTAAGACCACCATGCACTACAAATTTGCAAATGCTTAAATCAATTGAATCCAAATTTTAAGATGCTGGTATCATAAATAACCAATTTTGGAATCCAAGTGAGAAAAAAAATACATTCCGAAAAAGTAAAGGCATGTGAAATATTCCATTATTCAAAAATGCAAACAATCGTGAGAAAATAAACAAGTATGTGCCAAGGCCTGATGATAGGCTAAGAAAGAATCAGCCCGAAAAGAATCAAGAAAAGGACCACGGAAAACAAAAGAAAAAGCTTTTCCTACTGCAAAGCAACTTCTGTTATGAAGATTGACAAGATGAATTACATGCAAAATGGGAAAAATAGAGATGGATCATAAGCATTATATATAAATACACACCTCCATACTGAAAACTGAAACGCCAAGCCCACACCAGCCACCGAGTTCTTACATCTTAAATAAAATCTATCCGAATGCACTTATATAATTACAGAACTTTATGGCAGATATAATTCCCATCAATATAAGCTAGTTTTTTTTTTTGGGGGGGGCAGTACATCAATATAAGCTAGTTTATGTCACAAGAAAAGCATCTAAAATAAGCCATCTGAGATGACCATAACCCAATAACCGATGAAAAGCAAATGTTAAAGATTATGAAACAAAAAGTAAAATTAGAGCATGAATACACCATCTTTTACCTCCATTCATATTACTTTGATCACCAATCAACTTCAAGAGGAATGGCAACAAATCTGGCCAGCTTTCCGGCCAGTCATAGACCGCAATAGATGATATAGCCATACTAATTGCTGTGCAAAGTTTTCGACTAGGGTCATCCACAGTTGATAAAAGAAGTCCACGGATAACTGCCTGACAATATGATCATAACGGATTTAACATGGATATCAACATATCCTATATGCAAGCTAAAGCACCCAACTACCATCAAAATGAGTTTAAAGCAAGAAAGAAAACACAACCACCTAACCAACAGTAAGGTAAGAAGGCAACATATCTATAACATAAAGGGATTGTTTATCCAAGCTTACAAAAGCCTAACTCTGTTTGGACCAGAAAAAATAATTGCATGGAAGAGACTATCCACTTTTTGGTATGCACAAGGAGAACTTGTTAAAACAAAATATTTTTTGTCAGTGAAGTAAAAGGACTGTAAAATAGAACTTTGGAATTATTTTCCAAAATTGAGGTCAACTAAAGAGATTAATATATTTTCATAACTTGCAAGAAATGTGCACACGCATGGGCATACACATACATAAAGGTTATATATAGATTACTTTTCAGGAACATCTTTGCCACTGAGAAGTCGTTTCCATGTTGAGTTATTTTTTACCAACCATATGAGAACTAAAAGCATGCAACAAACATATAGCTAAAACAAAATAGAACATATTCCTTGTAGATGTGCAAAGGAATAGGCCAGAAAATCACCAAAAAAATAAGCAGCATATAGGTTTTCCAGGAAAAAAAAATGAAGAATTCATTAAGAAGTTGTTTTCCACCAACCACAGGTGGCCTAAAAGACTAAGGTACAGTATACTACATCAAAGTATGCAACAAATATGCAGCTACAACATGCCAAGAGAAGAAAAAGAAAAATGTTTATGGGAGAAATTAACGTGAATCATTTATAGTGTCAGAATACTTTATTACCTTCTCGTCACTTGAAACAGCAGGATGTTCAAATGATTCATCACCCTCCTGCCAGTGTTTTTTGATGAACTGCTTCAAAAGGAGAGCAGCTAGGTAGAAGATGTTAAAGCTTTACAAGACCAAAAACCTCAGGTTATATATACAGGATAATCTATTGATGAACATGCAACTTCTAAAACTAATTTATTTTAAACAAGAAAATGTTGAAAATCATAACACCTTTTCTTCTCCCTTTTTTGTAATATTATGAAGAATATAAGATGTTTATATTATGCAGATAAAGGATTCCTTTTTGTCGCATAAAAAAGGGAAATGAACATTTAACTAATATTCCTCTATCAGTAACAGGTGTGATGCAAGTAAATCTATCAACGCAAATGCAAATGAGTTAATTGTTGGAATCCATCAACAAATAATAACATTAATTGTTGGAATCCATCAACAAATAATAACAGGTAATAACGAAAGACTTTTAAGTGAATCAAATTTAACAGAAAGGATATTTGACGCAATCCAAATGGAATATCTCTGTTTGCAGCAACCTTTGACAATCCCCTGCCAAAGCCTTAAAAACAAGACAACATAAAATGTGAATAATAATGACTACAAGATACAAATTAAATAAATATATATACACAACTACATTTATTTAAAACGAGCTTAATTAAATTAAGACTTCATCTACTTGATACTTTAATACTATTTGCTTTTTGGATTCTTAAAATTTCACTATAAAGCAAAAGTAAAAGATAAAGAGCAAGTTATAATCGATTAAAGATGAACAAACAATCATAAAAGTTGTTATCTATTTGCATTTTTTACTTATAGTACTTCAAAGACATTGTTCGCCTTTTCATCTAAAGTCTAAACAAGTTTATTTTTTCCTCTTTATTACTTCCTTTCATGAAACAAAAAGTAAGTAGCAAAAAGTAACCAAACAAATGAAAACAAGTATATTAAAGCAACTAGTAATTATGATTAGTACGTTTTAAATTACGATCAACAACAGACAAATTTCAATTGTTAAAATTACAAAGCCAAACAAAGGAAGTTTTAAAAGAAAGATTGAAAAGAAAACGAAAAAGAAAATGAAAATGAAGAAGAAAGAAAACCTGGTTGAAGAGAGGCTTGATTAAGGGACGTTTCGGCGAAAGAACGGACCTCTTGGTTAGGGTCTAAAGTAGCAGACAAGCAATTCACTAGCCATTGTTGATCTTCATCAACTGCTACATTTGCCATCACTCTACTCGAAAGGAAGAAGAAACCCTAATTTTTCGATTTTCCGATAATATTTTTTCCTTTCCGTTGGCTTCGTACAGCTCAGAGTATTCTTTTTCCCGCTCTAAAACAAAGAGAGCGAGAGAGAGGAAATGGATCAAGTGGGTGGAATTTCGTTTTCGGTATTTATAAAGTAAAGAAAACCGCTCTCAGGTGTGCGCGTAGTGGCAAAGTTGAAATTTATTTCCAGTTTGGCTACCGCAGCGATATTTTAGGGTTTTGTTTAGCCAAAAAAAAAAAAAAGTAACCGTTACACTTTTTCTTTTTTGCTAGCTGTCGCCTATGGGTCTTGTCCAAAAGTCCAAAGTCCAGACCCAAGCCAACATTGTATAAAAGGCTCCAATGGGCTATGGCCCAACTATGTTTGAGCCCATTCGAAGCCCATTTTTTCAATAATAAGGATAGTTTTTTTCCCTTTTTTTTTTTTGAGATTTGGATTTTAAAAATTCAATGGGTTCTTAAATACATTTAAAAACTTTCTTGCATTTTAATGAGCAAATAGCTTCTAATTTATTGAAGGAATACAATAATCGGGAGTATCATTACAATCAAATACTTTTGTGCTCACTCAATTTAATATCTTTGTGCTCAATCAATTTGATGAGAAATCACATATATAAACTATGTATACTACCTTAATAAAGATAACAAACTGACACCAAGCCCACACAAAGAGGCACAAAGCCCAAATAAGGGTAAAAACCCACATGTATTTTATGTGTAGTGGGACTTTGAATCCAGGACCTCATATACGGCTACATCTACCGATTGAATTGACAACTTGGGTGTATGAACAAATATACATTTTTCACTTTCATTAATTTCATCAAACATATAGTAAAGAAAGAAGAAAGAGATTGACAAGATGAAGCTGCAATTCAAACATAAATTATGATTCCCATGTGCCTCTAACTTGATGAGTATGTTTGAAATCATAGGTAAATGCCAAGCTTCCATCCATTCTTCTCAATACAAACCTCTCAACCAAAATGTAACACCCAAACTTATTCCAAATACCCCCATTCCCAAATTCCTCTGCTCTTTTAATCCTCTCTTGCCTCTCTTCCTTACTTGACCACCCAAACCTTTCTTGTTCCCACTTCATTCTCTCAACAATTGCCAAACTCAAGCCAATATCTACATCCCCTCCCACTTTGCTGCAACTCCTAAACCACATGACCCCATCAACCACTATTCTCTCGTTGCGCAATATTGCCTCATTTTCATTAATCCCCCCAACTCTAAACCCTTCTCTTTCAACTTTGACATCTACCACCACAGCATTATCTTCATTATAGCCTTTGTCACATGCAAAAACTTGTTCCCATCTTTGTTCAAGTGTCATTTCATAGTACATGGACTTCGTCATCTGATCTTTGGGTCTTCCATCTTTGATAAAAATGTAAGGACAGTACCATTTTCCGACGACGACAGGTTCAGAATTCTTGCAAGATATTGGGAAGCTAAATTCGGGGAGCCGAGCCCGGAGGGCTTTGTTAAGTCCCGGTGCTTCACCTAATGTGAAATTACGAGGAGTGGAGATGACCGCTTGCCAGCCATTTCTCCTTAGGAATATTGGAGGGACCCCATCTGGGGCTACGGATTTAGCAACAAAGCGTCCCAATTTAGGGGGACAAATCTCAAATTGTTGGTATATGTTTTGATGATCTGCGACTTCTGGCTTCATGTCGGGAAAACATTTGCAGAAAAAACAGCAAGTGACAGCATCTTCCTTTGCTGAACTTGTATAAGCTTTTCTGCAAACCCAATTAAACAAAACAACCCCAACAGTAAATCAACTAAGAAAAAGAACGAAAAATGGAAAAACAGAGACAAAAAAAATACATACCCTTTATGGCTTCCTCTAGGCTTTAAGATATAGTAACGATTGGAAGAGAGGGGTTGACCAAGAACAGGGACGAAAAAAGCAGGATCCCTCTGAGTTCTTCGGTTTTCCCCTGTTCCAGTTGAATAACGAATCTCTATCTTCTTGTTTTGAGGGAAAGGCAACTCATCTAGAAAGTCGCTTTTGCATAATCCAAAACAACAAGTTGGTTCGGCTTCTTCATCTAGGATGACAAGAACACCCAAATCTGGACCCTCAGCTTGAGGAGCTAAATCAAGTTCCCCAGGAAACTTCCTATACCAAGACAGAGGTTTTGTCACATACATCTTTAATTAATGTATGTATATGTATGTATATTTTTCTCCAAAATCTTCCTTCTCCTTTTATATATATATCTAGGAGTTGACCTCGGCCTTCACCCCAGATTATAATTAGGTTCAAAGGCTTCAAGCTCAATGAAATGAGTACTAAGGATCCCTAAGTTTTTTAATATATACTGATTAGTTTTTAATTTTATATGCTTATTATCTTGTTGTATTAATTTGACTCAACAACATCCGTTGAATATCTTTTTTTTCTGCTTAATTTATATCCATAGTCCACAAATGCGCTATGCTACGATTTTATAGTATTAATTAATTAATCAGCCACTCACTTCTCCACACTAAGATTTCACTTATTTTTATGATTTAAGTAGGACGGTCCAAGATAGATTGGATTCATATTGCCAAATAATACTATAGTTTAATTCCAAGGACAACGGGAAATCATCCAACACCGTGAATTTGAAAGAAAAGAAAAGAATGGGAAAGTTGTGAAGTGGTCTAGTCTGGAGGGGGGCGAAACTCTGTTTCCACTTTCCATCAAATGAGGACCAAAAGAAACTCATAATGAAACAAATTAAAACAATATATAATAGAAATACTCTATGGGTTTATATATAATACACCGTCAATGGAGTTTAGCAGATTGCACAAACGGGTTTTGAAGGGTGACATGTGTCCCCTAGGGACTAGATTGAAATATTTAAAATTTAATTAATTAAAAAATGGACACGTGTCAACTCCATAACCCGCTTGTGGAGTCCAAAATTTACACTGCCAATGTATCAAATAATTACTCATATACTTTATTTAGAAAAGTGAGAGAAAAGGATCAAAATAAATTTGTAAGTATTAGAATTGTAACAATACTAAATATTCCCACAAATGTATTGCAAAAAAAAAAAAGTCCCACAAATGAAATTGCATAAACTATTATTCCCATTTGCTTCTAATCTGATGAGTATGTTTGAAATCATAGGTGAATGCCAAGCTTCCATCCATTCTTCTCAACACAAACCTCTCAACCAAAATGTAACACCCAAACTTAGTCTTATTCCCAATGCCTTCATTCCCAAATTCTTCTACTCTTTTAATCCTCTCTTCCCTCTCTTCCTTACTTGTCCACCCAACCCTTTCTTGTTCCCACTTCATTCTCTCAACAATTGCCAAATTCAATCCAATATCTACATTCCCTCTCAATTTGTGCAACTCCTAAACCACATCACCCCATCAACCACCATTTTTTCATTGCGCAATATTGCCTCATTTTCATTAATCCCCCCAACTCTAAACACTTCTCTTTCAACTTTGACATCTACTAAAACAACATTGCCTTCATTATAGCCTTTGTCACATTCAAAAACTTGTTCCCATTTCTGCTCAAGTGTCATTTCATAGTACATTGACTTCGTCATCTGATCTTTGGGTCTTCCATCTTTGATAAAAATGTAAGGACAATACCATTTTCCAACCACGACAGGCTCAGAATTCTTGCAAGATATTGGAAAGTAATTGAATTCCGGGAGACGAGATCGGAGGGAAATGTCAAGTCCTTGTGCTTCACCTAAAATGAAATTACGTGGAGTTGAAGTGAGCGCTTCCCAGCCTTCTCTCCTTAGAAATGATGGAGGAATCCCATCTGGGACTACAGATTTAGCAACAAAGCTTCCATGGGAACAAGGACATATCTCAAATTGTTGATACATGTCGTGATGATCTGCAGTCCGTGGCTTTATGTAGGGAAAAACTTTGCAACAGAAACAACAAGTGACGGCTTCTTCCTCTTTTGAACTCGTGAATGCTTTTCTGCAACCCAATATAAAAACAAAATTAAAACAAAAGGGAATTTATTTATAAATGAAGAAATTTTTCAAGAATTAATAAGACATATAAATATAATAATTAAATACCCTTTATGGGTTCCTCTTGTTTGTAACGCATAGTAGAGATTGGAGGAGAGTGGTTGATCAAGAACAGGGATGAGAAAGACAGGATCCCTATCAGTACTCCTGTCTTTTCCAGAACCACTTGTGTAGCAGATATCTATCTTCTTGTTCTGAGGGAAAGGTAGTTCCTCTGGCTGGTTGTTTTTAATTTTATAATTGCATAATCCAAAACAACCTGTAATTTCTTTCATTTCTTCATCTTGGATTACCAGAATTCCAGAATTTGGACCCTCTGTTGAAGGAGATTTTGCAAGCTCTCCAGGAAACCTTTTGTACCAAGACAGAGGCCTTGTCACATACATGATCTTCAATTCCTTTTTTCTTCAAAAATGTTGCAAATTCCGGCCACTTTTCTTTTGTGTATATTCTTCGTGTTATTTTGGATCCAGATTATGACATGAATCTTCATTATATATAATATATGGTCAATTGGTCATACAATATTTCTATGTTCTAGAGATAGTTAGACATTAAATTCAAATGGCTTGTTCAAATAGGATACGACTTGCTCTTCAATTGGCTTGTTCCCGCCTTCCCGCGGTTTGATAATGTCCAAAGCGTGTTAAAATACAAATCAGTGGAATTGAATTTATCTTTGATTATTTTTACTTCCAGAATCAATATCTTCATGTTGGAACCAGAGATATGTTTGATGCTCATGATTAACCCATAGATACATGTTTGATGACGTGGTCTAGTATTAAATAACTTGGTTACTTAGATTATAAGATAGTATTTTGACAATTCCACATGGGATTTGGAATTGAAAGATATATATATATATATATATATATATATATTGTTCTATAATATTCCAATTAATGGGAAACAAATCAATAATTAGATTATCATCAAATAGTATATTCAGATTTCTGACTACCATTCAAACTTCAATTCAAAGCCATTAAATTGATTGTAGCAGTAATAATAAGAGGAAAAGAAAATTATTAACATAATAAAATTGCATAAATTATCATTCCCATTTGCTTCTAATTTGATGGGTATGTTTGAAATCATAAGTGAATGCCAAGCTTCCATCCATTCTTCTCAACACAAACCTCTCAACCAAAATATAACACCCAAACTTTTTCCAAATTTTGCCTTCTTCTCCAAATTTCTCAATTTTTTTAATCTTCTCTTGCCTCTCTTCCTTACTTGTAAACCCAAACCTTTCTTGTTCCCACTTCATTCTCTCAACAATTGCCAAACTCAAGCCAATATCTACTTCCTTTCCCTCTTTGCTGCAACTCTTAAACCACATCACTCCATCATCAACCCTTACACTCCCATAGCGCAATGCCTCATTTTCATTCCCCCCAACTCTAAACACTTCTCTTTCAACTTTGACATCAATTCCCACATCATTATCTTCATAATTTCCGTCATTGTCACATGCAAAAACTTGTTCCCATCTTTGCTCAAGCGTCATCTCATAGTACGCAGATTTCTTCATCTGATCTTTGGGTTTTCCATCTTTGATAAAAATAAAAGGACAATACCATTTCCCGACCACGACAGGTTCCGAAGTCTTGTAAGATAATGGGAAGTTGAATTCAGGCAGGCGAGTTCGGAGCTCAATGTCAAGTCCTCGTGCTTCACCTATCGTTAAATTACGAGGATTTAATGTTGAGGCCATATCGATGGGATGAACCGCCCTGAAGAGGCGGAGGAATGTCGGAGGGATACCGTCCGAGGCTACAGATTTACCAGAAAAGGGCCCTGACCAGTGAGGAGGATAGATATTGAATTGTTGGTATATGTCACGATGATCTGCTGGTTCTGGATTCTTGTTTGGAAGGTAGGTAAAACAGAAACATGAGATGACTTCATCTTTTTTTGTTGAAGTCGTGAATGCTTTTCTGCAAAACCCAATTGAACAAAAATTATTGTTATGATGAAGAAAAAGAAATTAAAAAAAAATAGAATTAGATCATATAAATAAATACCCTGTATGGCTTCCTCTGGTCTTTAAAACATAGTAGCGATTGGAGGACAGCGGCTGATCAAGAACAGGGATGAAAAGAGCATTATAAGAGGGAATGGATGTCTCTATTCCATTGGAGGAATAGCTAATGTCTATTTCCTTATTTTGAGGGAAAGGCAATTGAAACCAGGTTTCGAATTTGCAGAATCCCAAACATAAAGATTTTTCCGTTTCTTCTTCTTCGTCTTGAATTACAAGAATACCTGAATTTGGACCCTCTGTTGAAGGAGATTTTGCAAGCTCCGCAGGGAACCTTTTGTACCAAGACAGAGGCCTTGTCACATACATGATCTTCAATTTTCTTATTAATTTCCTCCAAAATCAAGACAGAGATTTGGACGAGTTGAATATCCAGGCTAAAACACAATCGCGAAAACTCCAAGCAAGTCTTAGCTATAAAACCCTTAACATAATTATGCTATATATGATACCTAATGAAAACCCTAGGAAAATACGCTCTTGATATTGAAAACTATACAAAGTATATATAGTCGGTCAAGTTTATTACTTGGCCAAGAAACATTAGGTCAAATTTATTGCTTTGCCAAGATTTTTTTTTTTTTTGGCCAGCTTTGCCAAGAAAAGTTAATACAATAATCTTAATAGGCACTTTTTAAGCCCATAATAATAATAATAACAGGCAAGTGTAGATTCTGAAATGACTAAAGTCTCTTTTTGCCTCATAAACTTGTCTAAAATTGACCTTTCTGTTCACTCCCTGAAGGCTTTAGATTTCTCATTGAAAAAAATTGCAAAAACACAAGTTGTTCCCTAGTCACTCCCACTGATCCAGCTTCTACAATGGATATTAATAAATTGTTTTTTACACCATAAATAAATTCATAAAACACCAAATTCTAAAGCTCAAGAACATAAATATATATACCATTAAAGATGACTAATTGAACCAAGGAAAGATAAAGCAGAATTGCAAAATATAGAAGCTGATTCATTGAAGCTTGTTCCCAGCAATCATAAACTTAATTTGAAACAGGGCAATGTCAGAAGGTTGAATGTATAATGTTATTATATAAAGAGGAATGATTGGTTCAAAGATACGATAAACCATTGATAAAAGGCCTGAGCCTGACTAACTTAATGCAACTTCAGACTTGCTTTGATCCACAATGCTCTCCAGCCTATTTTAGCATCATTTTGAGCTTAATAATTATAATTTAGTCCCTAATCAATCTAAGCAGACCTGCAATATTCCTTACCTTGATTTGAAAGAAAGAACTAACTATTTAATTTTAAATAAGAAACTACAATGCAAAGAACCCATATCCTTCTCAAACTGCATTCTGTAAGGAGATGGGGAATTTTACCTAAAGAAATTGAAATTAAAATTGAAATTGCCACAAAAAAGAAATTTGCATATTTAATTAACATTCCCATTTGCTTCTAATCTGATGGGTATGTTTGAAATCATAGGTGAATGCCAAGCTTCCATCCATTCTTCTCAACACAAACCTCTCAACCAAAATATAACACCCAAACTTTTTCCAAATTTTGCCTTCATTCCCAAATTTCTCAGCTCTTTCAATCCTCTCTTCCCTCTTTTCCTTACTTGACCACCCAACTCTTTCTTGTTCCCATTTCATTCTCTCAAAAATAGCCAAACTCAACCCAATATCTACTTCCTTTCCCTCTTTGCTGCAACTCTTAAACCACATCACTCCATTATCACCCATTACACTCCCATATCGCAATGCCTCCTTTTCATTCCCCCCAACTCTAAACACTTCTCTTTCAACTTTGACATCTATAAGTATAACCACATCATTGTAGTCGCCAATATTGTCACATGCAAAAACTTGTTCCCATCTTTGCTCAAGTGTCATCTTGTAGTAGGTCGATTTCGCCACCTGATCTTCGGGACTTCCATCCTTGATAAAAATGAAAGGACAATACCATTTTCCGACCACGACAGGTTGACAAGTCTTGTAAGATAATGGGAAGTTGAATTCCGGTAGGCGAGCTCGGAGCTCAATGTCAAGTCCTCGTGCTTCACCTAACTTGGAATTACGAGTAGTGAAGGTGTCCACCCTGAAGAAACCTAGGAATAATCGCGGGATCACGTCCGATTCCGAGGCTACAGATTTACCAGAAAAGTCAACTGTCCATCGACGAGAATAAAACTTAAATTTTTCATGATCTGCTGCTTGTGGCTTCCCATTTCTGTCACCAAAACAATCAGTGCCAGCGGGAATATCTTCTTCCCATTTTGAACTCTTGAATACTTTCCTGCAAAACAAAACAGTCCCAAGTAATTATTAAGAGATAAGAATTGAAGATTTTTAAAGGATTATTACAAAGGGTTTATATATAATACATAGGAGTTTAGCAGACTGCACAAGCGGCTCTTGAAGTGTGACATATGTCCCTTGGGACTAGATTGAAATGTTTAAAATTCAATTAATTCAAAAAATGGATGTGTCAACTCCACATCCCGCTTGTGGAGTCCAAAATTTAAACCGTCGGTGTATCAAATAATTATCCTATTACAAATATAATAAAATATAGATTACGTACGTACCCTTTATTTTTTCCTCTAGACTGTAAAACATAGTAGCGATTAGAAGAGAGCGGCTGATCAAGAACAGGGAAGAAAAAGACATAATGGATTTCACTGGAGACTTCATCTCTGTGAATCTTTGTCTCCTTATTCTGAGGGATCGGCAGTTGAGTTAGCCTTTTGCGGCTGTTTATTATTCTGCACAATCCAAAACAAGAACTAAATGGTGCCGGATCTTCGTCGTCTTCGATTACAAGAATACCTGAATTTGGACCCAGCTCTGTTGAAGGAGATTTTTTGAGTTCGGCAGGAAACTTTTTGTACCAAGACAGAGGCCTTGTCACGTACATTTTTCAATCTCTTTGTTTTCTCTCCAAAATCAAGCTTAATTACACAAGTTAATCTTAAAAAATGAAGAAGAACAATACTTATATACCCATTAATTAACAATTAATCACTATAAATCAGGCTGGAATCATGTAAACAGATTATCTTTCATATACAGAGTGATTTTTGATTTGACCAAATCTTTTTATTTTTGCTGCTATCAAGATATATAAGCTTTGATACCGAATCAAATTCAAAACGGCTTAACCTCGTACATTGATAGAACTATCAAGATTAACATTCTGAATGTCTTTGAAATATGATCATATGATCTGTTTATAAGAGATAAGATTTCTCCAACTTGAAATCAAACAAGTAGGGTTGACAAGAGAGTAATTAGAGACAAACAATGCGTCTAATATTGGATAAATTCATTTTCAAACTTAATTTCTTACAAATTAATGACCAAATTGCTATGTTCATCTCATCAAACATATTACTAAAACAAATGCCAAGAATTGCTGCCATCAAGAAAGTTCAATGTTCCAAATTACAATTTCTTTCATTATCTTTTGGTTGATGAATGGTATTTCTAAATTAAGTAAAAGACAAAAAAAAAGCTTCAATACTTGAAGAAGTTGAGTCATGAGAGATCTTTAACCTTCCAATAACCACTGGACTCGAGAGAATAGGAAGATATGATAGGGATGTGACGAACAAGGTGACGGAATTTACCACCATTCTTTTGCAGCCCATTCACAAGTTTCTCAGGCATATCATAGAGATGGAACTCTCTTAAATGTGACAGCTTCTCAATCCCTCTAGGGAACATTTTCAGCCTCTGGCATTGTTTTGTAACAAGCTTTACAAGGGAAGACAAAGCTCCTTTTTCAATTTTCACAACTTCCAGATCGTTCAAACTTGCCAACTCCAAAACCTCCAGAGTCTTGAATTTCCCAGGTCGGAAAACCAAATCTTTTCCATCATATGCATCAAGCAGTTGAAGCTCCAAGAGATTAGGAAGATCTTCAAGGGCATCAATTGGGCTGGTTTCTAACCTTGACCACTTTAACCGAACCCTGACCAAATCATGTAAGGAAGAGATCCAGACTGGTATTTCTTGTAACCGGCCTCTGAAACAGAGACGTTGAAGAAGCTTTGGAGGATTAAGCATTGAATTTAAGTCCAGAAACTCGTCTTCATTAATCGAGGATACATCCAAAGATTGGAGATTGTTCATGTTTCCAATCGACAGACATAAAAGTTTCCCATCCTTCTCTTTCAAGTCAGTAATCCCCAATTTCCGCAGCTGTGTCATGTTTCCCAATGCCTGTATCATGTTTCCTTCATCTCCACTAGCCGCCTTTATGAATGAAAGTTTCTGCAGGGATAATAATCCACCAATCCTTCTGGGAGCCTTGAAACCTTGTAATTGATTGTTTGTGTTGTAATGGTAGATCAACAAATGGCGTAGTTTCTTAAGTTTAATGGCCTTTTTTGGTAGCTCTGTCACAAAAGTCAGCTTCAGATCCAAGGTCTCCAGGTTTTGAAGCTTTTTAATGGAATTTGGAAGCTTTCTAATGTTTGTATTCCTCAAAGATAGATACTTCAAAAGAATGAGATTAGTAATTGCAGTGGGAAACTTGTCCAATGGTGAACCCTCAAGATCCAAAACCTTCAATATGCTAAAACTTGAAAGAATAGTTTGACTTACAGAGTGGGTCAACATTTCCATTCCAAACATGAACAAGGAACGAGCACGAGGAAACTTCTTCTGGAACATGTTAAAGCAAGTCTTGTTCATGGATAAGCGTCGAACCCTCTCGTTCAAACTCATCATTGGTCCTTTAGAAACACGACAAAAGTTTTCCTCGTGTGATTTTGAGAGGATGATTTTGTGAAGAAGATGATGAAGTCGACAGCTTTTCGCCCGACCATCGAAGTCAGTTTCGTTGACCAAAACCAGCTTCCTCTGAATAAGCTCTGTAAGATGATCCTCTGCAACTTCTTCAAGTGATTTTCCTATCACTTCTTTGATCAATCCCTCTGATACCCATAATCGAATCAATTTTCTACGCTTAATCTTGTAGTCTTCTGGAAAAATGCTGAAGTAAAGCAAGCAATATTTCAGATAATATGGGAGATCATTGTAACTTACAGACAGAACATCCAATGTGCTTGACAGACTTCCTTCAGTTCCCAGTTCTGATCCGAGGCTGTCGTGTAATTTCCTCCATGAATCTGCTGTTTTATCAGTATTTGATAAAATATTGCCAATTGCAACAACTCCCAGCGGCAATCCCTCACACTGGTTCAACAATTTTCTTGACCATTCGACCAATCCGGCTGGGCATTCATTGGTCAACGGGAAAACCCTCTTATAGAACAGCTCCTGAGCATTGTCGGAAGACAGAGGTTGTAAGTTGAAGATACTGACAGAAGAGTTATGGCTACAGAACTGAGCTATGTCTCCTCTTTGTGTCGTGATGATGATTCTGCCATGTTTTTTATTTGGCAATGCATATTTGATGGATTCCCACACATCTTTGCTCCATAAATCATCAAAAACTATAAGGTATCTTTTGTCTTGAAGATATCCCCTCAATTTATCCATAAGCTGAACCAAACTGACGGTGAAAAACTCCTGTGGAATTTGTTCACGCGTTGAATCGAAAAACCGTTTCATCATCGTCAACAAGAGTTCGTCTTTCTTGTTGGACTGTGACAGAGGAATCCAAGCCGAACAATCAAAACTGGATTTGAGTCCTTCGAATACTTTTTTGACAAGAAGGGTTTTCCCAGATCCACCCATTCCGACCACAAACTTGACCTTCAAATTCGGTTCTTCGTCAACAGCCCATTGAATCAGCCTGTTTCTGGGTTCATCAATCCCCACAATATCAGCTTCGTCGACATACAAAGAGGCAATTCTTGGATAAAGAAAAGTGTGATTTTCAAGAACAGAGCTTGAGGAAGAATTAATGTCATGGTATCTTTCCCTTGTTTCTCTGGTTCCCCGGAGTTTAATGTTGATGTCTTGAATCAGAG
>AWUE01019670.1:0-14081 GCA_001974825.2 Corchorus olitorius | reverse complement strand
CGGCGTTTGATGAATTGAAGGAATTCTGGAAAAAGAGTTGATGATTTGGCTGTGTGGAAGGCGAACATGTCAAGAACATCCTCGATGTCGTAAGCCAGATCACGAACTTGTTTGATCCACACGTTGAGTTGCTCGTTGATTCCTCCTTTCGTATCAGCCTCCCGAAGCAGAGCATTGATTGTCTCAAATTCGTGTCTTAAGCCATCGACTTCATTATCTATCCCACTCAAAACATCCCATTCTCGAGTGATTAAGTACTCGATTTTGTGGAGTAAGAAGCTCACAGCACCTTCGGCTGCCATCTGATTTGATCTTTCTCAACCTAATTCTAGATGATTGTGTGAATATCTGATGAATTTAAAGTTTACAAACATCTTCTTATAGATGAATATTTGATGATTCTTGTTTTTCCTCGAAGTTGTGAGCATTGACTTAAGCTAAAACTTAGTAATTACTCCATATTTGTGGTTTTCGGACAAATGCTGGCGAATCTTCCTAGCATTAATTCTACCCCATTTAGGGGGATTAAAATCCTCTCCCCCCATTTTTTGTGTTCTACCGTGCCCCATCCACCAAATTATGCCATATGTACCCAGTATTATATCTTGTTTGTTTTCGAATTTTTACAAATAGTAAAAATCCCAATTAAAACAAGGTTTAGTCCCAAATTAACAACAAATAATTATATATAAGGGTTAGTTTAAATTTTAATACATTTCCCATAGGGTTTTAGAATGAAAATATAAAATTTAATTTAACTAGACAAATAAGAAATAACATTAAAAATTGAAAAAGGACACGTGTCGTTATTTGGTGGATGGGGCACAAAAAATGGGGGAAGAGAATTTTTATCCCATTTAGGGCAGTTTATTTGCCAATTTCCTCCCATGTTGGTGACAATGTTGACTCTTCCATCTCATTCCGAACGAAACGAAAAAGCAAGAGAAATTTCCTCGTCGACGAAATTAGTGTATAATTCATGAATTGGTCATCTCGGATATATTTATATTTAATTAATATGGTTGTTAAAGTCTTCCAAGTTGGAACTTGGAAGTCTCTATATTAATTTCAGAGAAATTGTTCTGATGTTATACTTGTAGAGAAAAATATGAACGTTATAAAAAAAATATATGAACATTAAGGTGGTTAATTATAGAGTCTTTTCCTATGAAAAAAAAAGGGTGGTTATAGATAATATACTAGCACCCTAAAA
Organism: Corchorus olitorius; assembly: GCA_001974825.2. Classification (NCBI taxonomy): domain Eukaryota; kingdom Viridiplantae; phylum Streptophyta; class Magnoliopsida; order Malvales; family Malvaceae; genus Corchorus; species Corchorus olitorius. The sequence continues at coordinate 12,868 of AWUE01019670.1, read as the reverse complement.
GAAATTTCTTTATTGAGATGCAATGTAGTTTTTTAATACTTTATTTTAACCAAGTTAATTTCAACTTTCTAATTTCTATTCAATTTTTTTTCCTTCACATCCACTTTTAAAAATGGTGTTGTTGTATTCTAATCTTAATCCATTGCCAAAAAAAAATCTTAATCCATTATTATTAAAATAATAATAATGACACGTGTCATTATTTGATGGATGGGGCACAAAAAATGGGGGAAGATGATTTTTATTCCATTTAGGGCAGTTTATTTGCCAATTTCCTCCCATGTTGGTGACAATGTTGACTCTTCCATCTCATTCCGAACGAAACGAAAAAGCAAGAGAAATTTCCCCGTCGACGAAATTAGTGTATAATTCATGAATTGGTCATCTCGGATATATTTCATGAATTGGTCATCTCGGATATATTTATATTTAATTAATATGGTTGTTAAAGTCTTCCAAGTTGGAACTTGGAAGTCTCTATATTAATTTCAGAGAAATTGTTCTGATGTTATACTTGTAGAGAAAAATATGAACGTTATAAAAAAAAATATATATGAACATTAAGGTGGTTGATTATAGAGACTTTTCCTATGGAAAAAAAAGGGTGGTTATAGAGAAATATACTAGCACCCCAAAAGAAATTTCTTTATTGAGATGCAATGTAGTTTTTAATACTTTATTTTAACCAAGTTAATTTCAACTTTCTAATTTCTATTCAATTTTTTCCTTCACATCCACTTTTAAAAATGGTGTTGTTGTATTCTAATCTTAATCCATTATTATTGCCAAAAAAAAATCTTAATCCATTATTATTAAAATAATAATTTAACACTGCAGAGTTATTTTGTTATTGGTTGGCTTTGGGCCTAGATGGGGCCTGCTGAAAGTAGTAATCCGAAAGTCCATAAATTTAGGGCCTAATCAATCTAAGCACACCTGCAATTCCTTACCTTGATTTGAAAAAAAGAAGAAAAAGAAGTAACTATTTCTTTAAATAAGAAACTACATGCAAAGAACCCATGTAATTTTCAAACTGCATGCAAAGAAGTAACTATTTATTATGTTAATTTGTAACATAATTAAAAAAAGTCACACAAAAGCAAAGAAATTTGCATAAATTGTCATTCATTCCCATTTGCTTCTAATCTGATGGGTATGTTTGAAATCATAAGTGAATGCCAAGCTTCCATCCATCCTTCTCAACACAAACCTCTCAACCAAAATGTAACACCCAAACTTTTTCCAAATGCCTTCTTCATTCCCAAATTTCTCAATTCTCTTAATCTTATCTTGCTTCTCTTCCTTACTTGACCACCCAAACCTTTCTTGTTCCCACTTCATCCTCTCAACAATTGCCAAACTCAACCCAATATCCACTCCCTTTCCCTCTTTGTTGCAACTCTTAAACCACATCACCCCATCATCAACCCTTACACTCCCATATCGCAATGCCTCATTTTCATTCCCCCCAACCCTAAACACTTCTCTTTCAACCTTGACATCAATTAACACATCATTATCTTCATTATAGCCGCCATTGTCACATGCAAAAACTTGTTCCCATCTTTGCTCAAGTGTCATCTCATAGTACATGGATTTCTTCATCTGATCTTTGGGTTTTCCATCTTTGATAAAAATAAAAGGACAATACCATTTCCCGACCACGACAGGTTCCGAAGTCATGCAAGATAATGGGAAGTTGTTGAATTCGGGGAGCCGAATTCACTTAACGTGAAATCACGAGGCCACAGATTTACCATAAAAGTTGACTGAATAGTGACGAGGAGGATCGATCTTATATTGTTGGTATATGTTACGATTATCTGCAGGTCGTGGGTGGTCGGAAAGATAATTAAATCTGTTACCAAAACAGTCACCGTTGAGATGTTCTTCAAATTTGACATTCTTGAATGCTTGTATGCAAATTAAACCCAAGTATATATAAAAAAAGCATTATTATTACGGAACACAAGAATTAAATCAAGGAAAATAAAAGATTTTTGCAAGGATATAGATATATAGATATAGATATAAAATACAAATACTTACCCTTTACGTCTTCCTCTAGATTGTAAAACATAGTAGCAATTAGAAGACAGCGGCTTATCAAGAACAGGGATGAGAAAAACACGATGGGTTGTTTTGACGTCACGTGGATTGTTGTTTTGAATCATTGTCTCCTTATTTTGAGGGAAAGGAAGTTGAGTTAGCCATTTGCTGCTTTTTAATTTGCACAATCCATAACAACAAATTGGTGCCGCAGCTCCTTCGTCTTCGATTAGAAGAATACCTGAGTTTGGACCCTCTGCCGAAGGACATTTTTGGAGTTCCGCAGGATAACTTTTGTACCAACACAGAGGCCTTGTCACATACATTTTCAATCTCTCTGTTTTCTCCAAAATCAAGCTTAGAAAAGTTAATCAATAGGGTTTTATTTTTAAATGAAGTAGAACAATACTTATATACCCATTAATTAACAATTAATCACTATAAATCAGGCTGGAATCATGTCAACGGATTATCTTTCAATATACAGTGTGATTTTTGCATTGACCAATTCATTTTTTTTTTTGGTGCTATCAAGATATATATACAATTCAATTCGAATCAAAAGTCAAAACTGCTTAACTTCGTACATAATACTATCAAGATTAACATTTTGAATGTCTTTGAAATGTGATATGATATGTTTATAAGAGATAAGATTTCTCCAACTTGAATTCAAATTATTCTGGCCAAGAGATTAGTTAGAGAGCAATTCATTCCTTGAAGAATAATGAAAATTTCTTTTTCTTTTTGGTGAAAGAAGAATAAAGAAAATTTCAATGGCATAGTGATAATAGAGATATATACTATAATCAAACCCATTAACATAGGTGCATTAGCATAGGTGTTGGGAGAGCTTTCTCGTATGGGTTTGAAGGAACTCGATTCCAAACTTAATTAATCAGAACCCAATATAATTACCGATACTAAAAAACCATTAACATAGTAGAGTTATTTAGGTCTTTAGTTGGTTGTGGGCCGAGAGGGGCCTGCCTAACCATACGAGTGAAAACTTTTGCGGTTTTGCCCATATGTATCTAATCTAATGGCTATATTGCTCTACGAAAGGCTCCAAAGTCCAAAGGACCACCGGCCACAGCAGCATAAAAGGCCTATTGCAAGCTTTCTTTATCGAGACATGGACCTCACTAACAAATGCCACTTCGGCCGACAACTGCTGCTTTGATCAGACATGCTCTTTCCATGCACAGTTTTAGTATCATTCACCATAATTTAGCCCCTAATCAATATAAGCAGACCCTGCATTTCAATCTCTTTGAATACTAAGAAACTGCAGAGATTAATTTGGTAATGAAATGGGAAATCAGAGACATATTTTTTCGTGTTAGCCACTTTTTCTTTCATTTTATATAGTAATAGTAATAGTACTTAATTAACATAACTACATGAGAAAGAAAGCATGTGAGCAAAATCACATGGAAATGAACACAAAAAAGAGAAAAAAAAAATAAACAACAGATTGAAACTTGTAAGAATATATGATGATCTTCATTCTTCATCATTTGTCTAAATCTTCCCGGGATTGCTCAAATTTGGGAGGTGGTTTGAAAATCCATCGCCACCCTTTGAAACTCTTTCTGCTCTTCTTGATTCCTCTTTCATCAACTGACATCCTACATGAACTTCCATTAATGCCAAATCCCCCATCTCCATTAACCAGTCCATTTTCAAAAGAACCTGAAGTAATTTCCCTCATACTTCCAAACGCAGACAAAACATTACCCTTCTTCATACCAACAGGGAAATGAAAATCCCCTTTGGAAGAATTATCTGATTGACCATCAAATTTTAAGTCAATGAACCCTGAATCATCCCCACCAGTGAAATAACTCTCTTTCAAAGAAAACACCCGCCGGTTTCCGCCGTTGAAACCACCGTCAATATCCAAACCACCACTACTTTTCCTTGGCTCTGCTTCACTAAACCCACTAATTCTCCTTGGCTCTGCTTCACTAAACCCACTTTTCCTTTCTGGATCATAAAACAAACCGCCATTGACACCGGAACTTCTTGCGGCTGAAATCGAACTCCGGGCTCCTGAAAAGTTCATGACGTCACTTCCATCTTCTGATCCGAAAAACCCATTATTTCCCCTGAAACTACAAAGAGATCTTGACCTTGAAACTCCCATGTAATCAACAACCCATAAATCACTTTTCTGATCATCAATATTCCCGTTAACACTCTTCCCACAGTTATTAACATCTTTTTCCGACGATCTCTTTTTTCTAAACAACCTTCCAATTCTCCAAAACCCATTCTTTTTCTTGATCTCAACACAGCTACTATTACTTCTCTTGAACAAGAAAACTTCTTCCGACGATGATCTATTATTATTAGTAGGCTTCTGATTTGGAACTTGATCCTTGTTTTCGTTCTCTATCAAGAATGACACACGGCCGACGCTTCCCACCTCGCCGCCGCCGCCGGCGCATGAAGTCCGAGGGTTGGAGTTGGAGGAGATTTCAGAGCAAGAACACGACGAAAATCGCTGTTCCCCGCAATCCGAGCAGACCAAATTGATCAAACGATCCTTGAGACAGTACGGACAAACACCAGACGAAGATGGTTGCTGATGATGTTTCCTACATGGAACGAGGTCGGATGAAGTGCTGTAATCTTGAAAGAAATCAATGTTGTTGTTGTTGTATACTTCCACAGCTTTGCCTCGCTCTTTCATGGCTACTCTTCATTATTATTATGTAAGAACTAAATGAAACTCAAAACTTGGTTTATCAGGAAAAAACAGAGCAGAAACTTGGACAAGACAAAAACAAAACAAACACATAAATCGAAAAAGGGTATAAAGATCGAATGTTTGCTTTAATAGTAGGCATATATTGAAGATGATCTAAGGAAGCAAAGGATCAAAATTTGGGAGGAAAAATATTGAATTAAAGGGAAAGTCGAAGACAGAGAAGAGATATAGTAAAGTTATTAGGAAAAGAAAAGCTTAAGATTCTCAAGTATGCAAGGTACCTTGACACTTTAAGGTAGGTAGATGGGATAATAAAAAGCATAGAGAAAACAGAGAGAGAAGGCGTTAGCTTTACGTTTTTTCTTTGGACAAAGAAAAAACAGTGATGTAGAAAGCACTAGTCTCTTGCATGTATAATTGTGTAGGGAATGTCATGAACAAGCGACTCCAACCTGAGATGTTTTAGATTCATATCTTATCTACATACATGATTCTTTATCAACGGTAATCTTAATCTTGAATATACTTTCTCGTATTTGAAATCGAAATTATAAATGTGTATATCCGAACATTTGACTCAGGTAATTAGTGCATGTTTCTTTTATATAAAGAATATAGATTCGATTAATGTCTATTGAGTTGAGTGGAAGAACTTAATATTTCTTAAAGCAAATTTTCAAATTCGAGTCTCCATTTGAGGTCTGACACGACTCGATTTCAGATTAGTTGGGACTTAATGTGGTTACAGAATACAAAAATTCAACATATCGAGAACATAAACTAGCTAGATCCTACAAATGTACTAATTGAGATGATTTACCTTTCTTCTCCATTGCTTTCCCTACCAAAACAAAAACAAATGTGATTGTGTAGGGAATGAGAAGTGAAATGCAACATCCAAATTGAGTAAAAGTTACCAAAGCTCCCATCCCCAAATTCTGCAAAACATAACTGCATGCACACTCTGATCTATCTCTCAAATTTTCTACTTTGATTTTACCCTGTGGGGGATACATGCACTAGAGTTTCTTTTCTGTCTTTAAGATCAGTCCCACCATCAAAAAAGTCTTTTGAATCATACATGGTCCAAATCCATCAATCTGTCATGTGTTTTGTCAACTTTTTTCCCGGGATTTTCCTCACTTTTTCCTAATTTCTTGAGTATTGACTTTTCTTCCATAAATACTCAATGCTAAATGACACAAACTCTCTTCTAAACAAGAGTTTTGTTTTCTTCATTTCCTTTTTTTTTCCCTTCTATTATTGGGTTTGATGAATTGAAAGTTACCCATCAGAGTTTTTTCAAACAAAATAAGAGAAGATGAAGAAATATAGCAATAAAGCCATAAAGAATATAGTTATAAGCAAGCAAGCATGCACATATTAATTTGGTCCACTTTTCTTTTGTGCCACGGTCTGGTTCATGATCAGACCCATCTTATATTATACGTTCTTTTCATGTAGATCTTGAGCACGTGTTCTACCGACAGATCTACTTGCATGGTCCCAATTTTCCCAGTACATGAAGAAATTTACATATTCAAGACCTAACTTCTTTTGGCATTTCATTTTTAGAGTTTTTTTGTTGGAAGATTAACTGTTCTGATATGCTAGGTTACATTGGTAATCTTAGTGATGAGAAAGTTTCAAACAATTTTAAGACATGCCCCATGCAACCAAAGCTCCTCAAAACTCAAAAAACTATGTTAAAAACTTCATAGGATGTTTTTAGACTAGATGGGTCACATTTCATCAACAATACTAGGTGTCCCCTTTATTGTGTCATGGTGAACTAGAAACTTCTCATTCTTTCTTCCAAACCTAATTAAGATATTTCTCAGTGATGATGTACATATTTACATGAGAGATTTTTATCACTAATTACAAAAAAAACATCAATTATGCATGATTCATATGTATTAATAAGTGATTAATTACGCGTAGAAATTTCCCATTCTTTCTTCCAACCCTAATTAAGGTATTTCTCAATGATGATATGTACATATTTACGGGAGAGATTTTTATCACTAATTACGAAAAACATCAATTATATATGCACGATTCATATGTATTAATAAGTGATTACGCGTAAATGTTGATTCAATGGTAAGTGTATATATTCTTTTATCAAAAGATCGTTTCAAGAATTTCATGATCAATTTAATAAGCTTGTATATGAATACTAGCCAGCCAGAAAAGAAATTTTGACCACAAAAACATGAAAAATGTAAGTAGGAAAAAGAAATATAATTAGGCTTGTTATTGGTATACAAGCAAGCATGTCTATGGTTGAGATTGAGACATATATAATGGGGAGGCGGCATGCTCAACGCATGCTAGCTAGATCCACATTGCATCATTGAGACAAATAAATAATAATTGTTTTAAGTAAAGTTTGGTCTAACTTATTTTATTTGTATTTAGAGATGGTAATAATCATTATGTTCCATTTTGTTCCTTGTTCACTAATAATTTTTGTAATCTTGTAATTGATGAATTCCAAAAGGTTTTTTTGGGATTGTGAAGTTAAAAGTTTTGCTCATGTAATACATTAAAAATGCTCTACAATACTTTTTCCTAATTAACAACAATTCAGAATTCTAGAATCTTAAGGCTCTCTTTCAATTTGAATTACCAATTGGGGTTTTTCTTCTTTACTGAATTTGAAATTTTTAGGGATATAACCCAATAATGAATGATGATACTTGTCATATGGTCTACATATACCTTTTACTTTTATGCCTACCTTTGTTTTGTTTTTTGGTGGAAGCCAGCCTGCCTTTAAAAAGTATACCCCATTGGAGATGTTCACATGAAAATGATAGTAGGAGCTTTTTAAGCTATATATATACTACTACAATTTAAATCATCCCAAAAAGAATTGGAGGGAACTGTTTGGCCAAAGAAAATTTAAGTACTAAAGCTATATACATCTTTATTAATGGAGAAAAAAAAAGCAACAAAGAGAAAAGCAATGAAAGATGGTAGGAAGAAGAAAGTGGCATGAGAGTTTGGACCATAGCAAAGGTCCAGCATGATTGGGCCTTGCCCAAGGTTTGCAACAAGGTGACCCGTTATCGAGAATTGGACGGGTTTTTTTTTGGGCCAGAAATTTGGACTGAATGAACCACTAAAACGAGGGCTTCGGCTTCATTCTTTTTAATTTGAGGCGTGACAAGAGTCAGGATTTGAACTCTGATCACTGAAACGAAGAGCCTAACATTCTATTCCGCAGTGAGACTTGGCCGGCTTTTTACGTTTATATGTGTATAACAGGCTCTCCTTGCTTAAATGTAGCCCAACTATAGGCCCATTTTGGTCTATTAGCAATATGAAACTCTTTAGTTTTAAGGGAAGCCCAGCCCGATTTTAGCCCATCGGAACCCCAAAAGGCCCCATAGGCCCAAGCTATTTTCCCTTGCTTCGAGCCCAAGTTTAGCCCACTGAAACCCCAAAAGGCCCCCTATCTATCTTCTCCCGCTCCGAATATCACGGTTCACTGCAACAGCCAAAAATCAGCAAACAACAAAGTCAAGAGAGCCATGAACGTTAATCTCCTCAAAATCCAACGTCAACCGTTGCATTTCCGAATTTCCCAAACTACCCTTCACCGTCTTCCTCCTTCTCCCGGACCCGGACTCCGCTTTTCCAAACTACCCTTTCAATTTCAATCATCTTCGCTTTCCTTGTCTAGAACCGCCCAATGCCTCAAGTTTTCAAGTATTTCCAAAATCGAGCCACCGCTTTATTACGGTGATGAAGAAGAAGAGGGAGAAAATGATGGACCCGGCAATGGGTCGGCGGTGGAATTTGAAGACTTGGCCCCAGACGGTGTCGTTTATAGGAAGACACTGAGATTGGTCGAGTGTTCTATGTTTGCTGCCGTGACTGGACTTGTCTACTTCTTGAGCAATTCCCTCGCAATTGAGGTTCGTTTTGGTTAATCTATGCCAAATTATCAATTGCAAAATTGCCTTTCTTTGGTCAAAATTTTTTTTTTTCAATCTTTTAGAGTGTTTGACTGTATTTTAAGCAATGTTATTATGTTATTATTATTCTTCTAATTAGCTTTAAAGCTTTATTTTGTCCCAAGGCAAGTACAGTGAAGGAGTTGTCAAGTTTAAGCCTGCCATGGGGATTATGAGATTATTGTGTAGTTTAAGCCTTATGGTCTGATGATAGTTTATGAAAGAAAAAAAGTTTACTTTTTAGTTTTTACCAGTTTTGGCTTGGGGATTTTATAACATTTAAGTTTTAACTTTGTGTTTTTTAGAAGGAGCAAAAGAAAAGGATGGGGCATCATAGTTATAGCTCTTAGCCTGAAGTAGTTTTATTTGGTATCCATTTCTTTTTCTCTTTTCATTCGTTCATTTGTTTGAGATGGGTCATTTTTAGAAAGTAAAACTAACAGCTTATTGCAGCAGTATTAACTCTATGTATTTGGATTTTGGTAATTGTTGTTAATGTCTTCCATGCATGCATATTACTGCAAATGTTTCTAACTGTGATTCTTTCTTTGCGACAGAGTTACTTTGGATGTTTCTTTTCATTGCCAATAGTGATCTCCTCTATAAGATGGGGTGTTGCATGTGGGAGGAAACAATTGGTTTGTAAATGTTCAATAGGCTTCGTGATGTGAATTATATTAGAAATTCAAGTTATCTGTTGTCTAAATTGTGGGATGTATTTCATCTTGGCAGGTGGCAACGGTTATGTTATTATTTGTCTTGTCTGGACCTGTAAAAGCCGTAAACTTTCTGGTGAGCTTAATGTTAATTTGACTGAAATTGTTTTGCTTGATTTGACTTGTAAATTATGCTACTTAACCATTTCCAGTTTCCAGTCTATACCTCAAATATGGGAATTGGGATTTTGTCTTCTTTCAATTTCTTTCACCTACCCAATAAATAGTTGTAGGTTTATTCTTTTTGAACAGTTTCTGAGTTTTGAAGCCTTACAAGTTGTGATGATACACTTTCAATACATAATCCTGATATGCATATTCCATATTTCAGTCATGTTAACTGTAAATTTCATTCGTAGTTTCTAAGTGTTGAGTTGTCCAAATTAGTCTGATGTGTTTTGAAATAAATTTTCAACAGCATTTTGGAAATTTAACTTGTTCACAATTAACATAAAATTAGAGTTAAGTTTACTGATAAATATCATATTCTACTGGTGGAGGTGAGGTGTTCAGTGACTTGTGGGGGGTGTGTGTGTGTGTTTTGTTCTCCTAAGTTGCAATGTGGTCACAGCTGTGGAATTTTATGGTTTCTTTTTATAATTGGAATGGTGATACTTGACTAACTTTTTCAAGATTTTGTAATTGCAGCTTACACATGGAATACTTGGTTTCACAATGGGTGCTCTGTGGAGGTAACTTCCTGATGCCCTTTTATATGTTCATTTCACCTCTTCATATCAGAAACATATTTTGATGACATTTCATGTGGTTTTACAGAATGTATTACAAACACCTCTTATTTATAAAGTATAAAAGAGAAAAATGAGATTCTGAGGTTTCTCATGCATTGGGATTTCAAATTATCTTGTAACCGGTTTCTTGGTCTATTCATTTTTATGTCTTCTCAGGCTGGGAACTGATTGGAGTGTCTCGATTTTGTTGTGCACAATTGTAATGCTTTCTTTCTCAATAGAAACAATGGAACCCTCTCCTTCATATCCTGAACTGCTATGGTTGACAAATTTTCAAAATTGCAGGCTAGAGCATTGGGTGCAGTGGCCTATGTCCTTACGACCTCTTTCTTAATTAGAGAAAACATACTAGCTTTGGTAGTTGTCTATTTCTTTTTTTTATTTCTAATATTTTATAATTTCTCCAGTATGAGAAAATCACTTGCTAGTTCCTTCACATGCCTGCAGATCACGAAAACCCTTCATGCTACTCTGTCATACATGTCGACTGCTGTGGGTATCAACGCAATTCCATCAATGACTTTCATATACTCCTTATTTGGGATTGTGGTACACGTTACCTACTTCTATGTCCTCATAATATCTTTCCTTGTTGGATGCTTGAGGACTTACTGTTGTTGTTATGCTAATTCAACAGGTTTTGCTCAATAGTGCCTCCTTTGTGTTCTTGCTGCACCTCTTGTATTCAGTCTTGCTTACCAGGATGGGAATGAAGCCTGCGTTGAGATTGCCAAGATGGTTGGAGAAAGCTATATAAATGGTAACATAAGCAGCCTGCTGTTTGTAATTCGTGTAAATTGCATACTTTTCAAATGAAATGGCCTTTTCCCTGCTCTTTTCTTTTTAAGGAGGAAAAAAAATGGGAAGAGCAAAATCTTTTGGGTAATTGATTATCGATAGGTATCATGAATATGAATCATCATGATCATACTTGTATCAATCAGCAAATGACATCCTCATTATATTCATTCGTTACAGTTAGGAGGTTACACTACGATTGGAATTGTATATCTTCATGGTAATGATATGTGGCTCTAACATCTTTGCTCCTTCTCTTGTCTTGTTTATTGATTTTGAGCCTACTTTTAATGAGTGCAAAACTCTTATCTATCGGCAAAAAGGTATGTATCTAGTCTAGAACAATAGGTTAGCTTTCATGGTAGAAAGAAAAACTTGACAACCTAACATATTAGGTCCTGAATCAGAAGATGGACATGAAGAAGCATTAGAGTTGGCCTTGGCACTTGCAATTTGTAAAGGCACATTCCTTTCTGATAAAAACTTGATGGAATTTGTGCTGGGAATGACTCTGAAGAGACCCTTCCACAAATAAATTCTGCCCTGGAAGTTTAACTGATTTTGACTAAAGATTTACTGTGTGTCTTGAATTATTGATAAGATTTTTCTTGCTTAGTGCTTACTACCCCTTTTGCTAGTATCTCTTTTGTCAATGCTTGTAGTGGGTCCTGAAACTGAAATCTGAAATTTTAAGGAAGAGGTTGAGGCTTGAGCCCCATGGTGAGGCCCGACCTAAGCCACCCAAGTCGGGTCCATGATCACCTAAAAGAAGCTGAGACGACTTCTTTCTTGTTGTTGCCAATGGGCCAAGTGTCATTAATATCTTTTCAAAATTTACATGACTTTTAAGTCTACATTAGCCTTAGGTTTGATAGTGATGAAGAAAGATAGAGAGAACATTAACAAGTGATTAATTGAGGTGATAAGCGGTCTTTACACACTTCCGACTCGAAAGGGATTAGTCTTAGATTTGAAGGGCTTGTAAATACTCTTGGTGAAAAAACAAAAGAAAAGAGTGGTAATTACACCTTAACAAAAGCATATTCTTCCTTAATAAATTGGAATGAGTTATTATTTAATACACCATCGGTGTAAAATTTGAATTCCACATGCGGGATGAGGAGTTGACATGTGTCCGTTTTATGAATTAATTAAAGTTTAAATATTTCAATCTAGTTCCCTTTTTAGACCCGTACGTACAGTTTGTTAAATTTCACTAACGGTGTATTGAATGGTTTTCGAATTGAAATTGAGTTGTTCACTTATTCTTGAATTTCTTACTGAATTCCTTGAAAATGCAAGAAATGCCAGTTGGGGTTGGGAGAGTGGACACACTAGTAAATAAAATACTAGTATGAAGAATGGTGCAGCATTGATCTGTGTGCAAGCTAAGCTCAAAAAACTGAATCCTCATCCTTAAACAAATGTACTATCAACATTAACACATGACATCTACAACTTGCAAACTACATAAAACTAAGAGACATGGTTTTATTTTATGCCCCCCTGAGGAGAATCTGCCATTAGACATTTTATCAACAAAATTTCAAGATCTTCCTTCTTCTCAATAAGATAAATAAATAGTATAATACCTAGCCTTACCGACTTCCCTTTGCTTTAAACAATGACTTTAATTTTTCTCAAAGAAAAAAAAAACAATGACTTTAATATTAAGCATTTCGAAATGTCTTTTTAATGCAAAACGTGTTCAATTATTAACCAAGTTTAAACAAAAGTGATTTGCATGTCATCCCATTGGCTTGGCTGGCTGGCTGGCCATGGATATATATATATATATATATATATATATATATATTTAGTAAAAAAAAAAAAAAGTTACTATGGAGAACCTGAAAATGAGTTGGAGAA
>AWUE01019669.1:0-18383 GCA_001974825.2 Corchorus olitorius | reverse complement strand
GCCAAAGATTTGTCGAGTTCAAAACAAACAAAACCCATAAAATGTGAAATTAAAAATGCCCACTTGCTTCCAAGAAAAGTGAGTACCCAAAAATCATTTAAAATTGAAATAATTCAACCTCCTTATGACCCATCTGAGAATTAATTAATCTAAAAACATTAGCCAAAGAAATCTTAACATAAGCAAAAGGCCAAAAAGGCAAGCCCCATAATAATATGGTAGTGAGAAAATAAACTACTAGTATATATTTTCATATATTTCATTACAAATACAAAGTTTTTCTTTTGTTATGTTCTACTTCTACCTCCTTGCTAATTTCATAGTTTAATTAATAAACATGTTGATTCCATGCTTAAGAATATGATTCCCCAATTTCAAAAGAAGCCTTTATATTATTCCACTTGATAAAAAAGTGCTAATTAATGTAAAAGTTTATTCCACCTCGTAAAGCAATACTATATTAAATACCCAAATTAAAAAAAAAAAGTACTTTGGCAATTATATATAATCATAAATCATCAATTTAAAACGTGAATGGTCCTCTTTTTTATTTTAATAGTAGTTGCTTTTGCATGCACCATGTATTATTACTATTAGTAGTAATAATTTTGAGTGTAATAACTAATAAATAAATTGATTTAATGAATGAATGATATGATTATGAGGTATTCACGAAGAGAAAACAAATATTATTGGTTTAATTTTTCATTTTATTTTTACTTTTAGACTTCAAATTTTCATTTCCTATAAGTAAAAGATGAACAAAGCAATATAAAAAATAGGGTAATTATTTGATACACCGGCGGTGTAAATTTTGGACTCCACAAGCGGATTGTGGAGTTGACACATGTCTATTTTTTTAATTAATTAAGTTTTAAATATTTTAATCTAGTCCTTAAAGGACACATATCACCCTTCAGGACCTGTTTACGTAGTCTGCTAAACTCCACCGCCGGTGTATTGTATAATTTGTCTAAAAAATATCGAGAAAAAAAATTAAAATAATAATTTGGGTTAAAAGTAAAATTCACATTTTTGAAATATAATCATAATTATTTTTTTGTGGCACAAAGTAAATAATCATATAATTCATCAATACCACCTTAGGTTTATATAAAAGGAGTGGAAGAACACAGACAAGTAAATAAAAAGGACCGTTCCCTTTGATTCGCTTTTCTGTTTTTTTCCTCTTTTTCTGTCAAGAGTATAAAAACTCAACTTTCCTCTGGTTCCTACTTCGTCGTGTTTTAAGGGCGGGAGAGAAAAAAAAAAAAAAAAGAAGAACTGCCCTTGTCTTAGTTGATTTGATTTTTTCGACAGTATTTTTCAAATTGCAATCTCTCTCTTGATCTCTGCTTTCAACAGGTAGATATACAAATCTCTTTCGGGTTTTTCCCATTTCTCATTGCTTTTGCTTTCTTTGTTCTGTTTCTGTTCCCTGCTTTTGAGTCTCAGATTTACTCTGATTTTTATTTATGATCTTTTTGTTCCATTTTTTCAATTCAAAACCCATACTTTGCATGATTTGGAGTAACTCATCTCGTTATATCTCTGTTCTTTCTATCATTTCTTAAGCTTTCAAGTAGTGGAAAATCAAATATTTATGCAGTCTCTTTATGCCAAAAGTCTTGGAATATATATTGAAATAAAAGTTGTCTACTTTATTAGAAAAGTAAATCTTTTTGGTACAAAATCAACATGGGTATTTCTTTAAGTTGATCTCAGTGAAGTTTTTCAATGGTTTCTCTTAATTTCCTTGTTGGGTTTGCATTTTCTTCTTGTTATGAGACATTTTTATCAATACCCAACTTGCTTGAATTACTGATGGAATTTTTTCTTGAGTTATAGCAGGACTTGGAAAACTTGTGAAAAGGAAGAATGGGCTATATAGGTGCACATGGTGTAGCAGCTTTGCATAGATACAAATATAGTGGCGTGGATCACTCTTACCTTGCTAAATATGTATTGCAACCCTTCTGGAGCAGGGTTGTCACCTTCTTCCCTCTTTGGATGCCGTAAGTTCTTCAAATTTTTTATGTTTTCAAAATCCATGGTTTATCTGATGCTTGCTTTCGTCAGCTCTGTGGTTCTTGTTTGTTTTAAAAAGTATCTCCATTGATACCTGTATGAAAATGATAATTTATGCTTGTATGATACAGTATCTTAGAGGCAGGGAATGAATTTATTTTCGTGTGAAAATTACAGTTTTAATCACTATATCATACTTCAATTGAACTTTAAGTATTTTCTTTTTTTAGTGATATTTGCTGGAACTAATGTATTTGTGTTTGTATACTGTGTACGCATCCGGCTTGGCATCTTTTCCAGACCAAACATGGTATGCAGTCCTTTCTACTTAAATTGCAAGTTTCAGCGTCCATACAAGTGTGTTTTTACACGTACATACATGCACCAATGGAAAAAATATTCATGTATTTTCAATTTTAGATGTAATTTTTAATTGTATGGCTACTAATTTGTTATGCTTTTGTTTCTTAAGATAACACTTACAGGGTTTATGTTCTTGGTCACATCTGCACTGCTTGGCTATGTAAGTAGGAAATTCTCTCTCCTTGTTTTCGTTAAATCCTTGCATCATCTTGTGTTAATCTTTATGTTTCAGTTTGTGTCAATGAACATCTTCGAGCTTTCAGATTTGAAGGGTTGGCATTGTGTGGTCTATCTTCTAAAACATCTATTTTAGTCATTTCCTCATGATGCAGTTGGATTGGAGGGTTTTTGGTTTTGATTTTGATAGATATACTGAATATTTTCTAGTGAAATTTGATAGATTTTTTTATCATGGTCTTAACATTAATTTGTGATTAAAAGTGGTAGCATAAGTCTAAATGCTGAGAAAGGCCTTGATATGACTTAATTATGTTGATTTAATGACCTGTAAGAACCATATCTTTTTCTATTTCTCCGCAAACATGTAATTTTAGATAAAGAGTTATATTTCTTTTGATTCAGTTTTTAATTTGTTTTCCTCTTTCAGATTTATTCGCCTCAGTTGGATTCGCCCCCACCAAGATGGGTTCATTTTGCTCATGGGTTACTTCTATTTTTGTATCAGGTTTAGTCCTCACTCTTGCCGGCTACGTTTTTTAAATTCTTTCTTCTTATTGCATTGGTCATTTGGGAAAGGAGTGAGAGTGTGAATGTTATGAATGTTTTACTCTGACTCTTAGTTTCAGTATGGGTTTTTTTGACGTACTAATCATTACATGCTAGACTTTTGATGCTGTTGATGGGAAGCAAGCCAGACGAACAAATTCCTCTAGTCCACTTGGAGAGCTTTTTGACCATGGTAATTTCACTTTATCGTGAGTTTTCTCCAACGTTTGCTACAAATTTAGCACAGATTCTAATGGAATCTTGAATCATTACAGGGTGTGATGCGCTCGCATGTGCGGTATGTATTTAACTTGTTGACATTACATAACAATGGCTGATAAAATTCCTCCAATATGTAAGACTGATTAGTTTTACAGTTTGAAAGCATGGCTTTTGGGAGCACTGCTATGTGCGGGAGGGACACCTTCTGGTTCTGGGTAATTTCAGCTGTTCCATTTTATGGAGCTACATGGGAACAGTAAGTAATCCACAATGTACTTTCATCCTTTGTTTTCCCTTTTAAGAAACAAGGCAGACATGGTATTCTTTTTCTTACAATCTTCACCAGTTGTTTTTGTGGCATGCAGTTGAAAGTTCTGTGGGCCAGTGCTAATACTTCTTCTTTTCAATATTTTTTGCAGCTATTTTACCAATACGCTTATCCTTCCTGTAGTTAACGGGCCTACTGAGGGTCTTGCACTCATATATACAGTCCACTTCATTACGGGATTTGTTGGTATGCTTCCTCACCTGATTTGTTATTTTGTATTTTTAACAGCCTTTACTCTGATAACTTTGTTTTACTTGGATCTCATGCATCTTTCATTGTGTATATTTTTTCTTGGTCCTTTAACTTATCAATTTTCTATTTTTTCCCCTTAAGGTGCTGAGTGGTGGGCACAGCAATTTGGGAAGTCCATGCCCTTATTCAGTTGGCTACCCTTCGTTAATGGTACTTTTTAATGATTTTTTTTACTTCAATTGAACAATTATCAGTTAATGTCTTTATTAGTTGACATGGCACGATTCCTGTAAATGCAATATATGACAATTATCAGTTATTGCTTGGAAAATTATTAATATAAATAAGCATTATGAGTTATAAGATATGATGAATTTAGCTCAAAGTTATCTTTTCCATGTGTGCTTGACTATAAGATATGATGACTTTAGGTTTGCCGGATTGAAGTTGTCTGTTTAGGTGCTGACAGTGTCATCTGTGTATGGAACTGATAACTGTTTAGTTGTTTTTATGTAGCATTTTTTCTTGAGAAATGCCAGTCAAGCTCAGCATATTGTTCTTTCTCCTTTTTCTTTTTCCATTATTTTCTATCTTGTCCTTGGATTTTGGATATCATTGGCGTATTTGTTGCTTTTGTCATTCTTTTCTTGGACTGTTCTTGTTGCTTATTTACTTTATCTTCCTTATTGTGGCAGAAATTCCGACCTACAGAGCTGTGTTGTTTTTGATGATAGCATTTGCTGTTATACCTACAGTTACTTTCAAGTAAGTGGTTATCCACATCCCAAATGGTTAAATTAGTTCAATCTTTCCCAACTGAAGCTTCTCTCACTTTCTTTTTGGTATTCTTGTATTAAAACGTGTGGATTATATGGTTCATTTACTTTAGCTTTTGCAGAAAATCATCTACCTTTAGCCAGTTTTATTCTGATTTTTCAACTGAAACTTCTTATGTTTTTCTTTTTTGTCATTCCTGTAACAAAATTGTCATCATTAACGACTTATTTTGAACTCATGGCCTTGAAAATCCAAATCTTTGATGACTGCCAAAGAGTTTTGCTTCATAGGCCCCATATGACTGCCAAAAGATTTTTGCTTCGAGGCCAAGATTTCTATGCCTTAGACCATCTTGTGTCACTCTAGGGTTCTTTATTTTGTTGATACTTCATCTCATTGGTCAATGGCAGCATTATTTTCTCTTATGTGCTTGAACGGTTTCTTTTGCAGCGTAAGCAATGTCCATAAGGTCGTCCAGGCAAGAAAAGGAAGCATGATACTGGCATTAGCAATGGTAATTCTGTAACTTTTTGTCTTTCTTTCTTATTCCAAGTATGCTCAAATGCTTATTAGATGTTTTGTGTTCTTTCTTTCCAGCTTTACCCTTTTGTTGTACTCATGGGAGGAGTGCTAGTTTGGTAAAATGAAGCTCTCCCTTTTTCCCTTTAGCAATGCTGGCTTTATATTTTTGCTCATGAAGGCCTTACATTGACTTTTATTCCATTTTTCTGACTGTGAATGTGAAGGGATTATCTGTCTCCCTCTGATATTATGGGAAGTTACCCACATTTGGTTGTACTGGGAACTGGACTTGCTTTTGGTTTCCTTGTGGTAAGTTTGCTAGTTTATGGAAAATCTTCTAATACTTCTGAATTCCTAGTTTGTTATAAAATAAGGAGTTGATATCTAGTCGTTTGATTTCTTTACTGTGAACCATGTCCTCCTTTTGGCCGTCATCGTCATCTACTGGTTAACTGGTGACACTGACTCTTTTATGTTTAGTACACTATATCTCTAATTCTTCTGAATTCCTAGTTTCTTACCTATGTATATAGCAATTTATTGTTTTATTCTTTTCCTTTTTCACCTCCAACACTTCTATATTTTCTTTTATATATGTGGCTTGTGTTGCAGATTTTCCCTAGGCTTTAGGAATTTACTTTTTGTGAACAACACCTAAAACCATTTATTCTGCAGTCTAAGGTAGAGGATGTTCTAGTTCACATAATTACTAAGGGAAATTGTTTTGACAGGGACGGATGATTTTGGCTCACTTGTGTGATGAACCCAAGGGACTGAAGACTAATATGTGCATGGTATGTAGCATTCTTTTGAATCAACATATTCTGATCAAACCAAAGCAATGTGGTAGAGGCTTAACAGAGACTTATTTTCTGACAGATTTTCTAAGTTCATCTTGAGCTTGAGTGATCTTAATGTTAAGATTAAATCATCTGACTTCAAAGATGCACTTTGTTACATTAGCATTATTATTGATTTAAACTATAAGACAATTAAAATATATCTACAGTATATGAACTTTTTGCTCAGCTTCAAGCATGATATAGCTAAGCTAGCCTTACTATACGATTGAGTTGGCTTTTCATTTTTTGCAAACAAGCAGTAGACTAAATCCTGAATTTGAGATGAACAGTAGCAGCTTGTTACTTTTGCACCTTTACCCTCCTTTACTGCTTTTCAAGCTCAAGAAACTAGTACCATGGAATTTAACCTCTTCAAGCAAATACACTTTCTTTTTTTCTTTTTGATTCTGTTTCATCTATAGGGATATATATTTGTACTTTTTATTTGTTTCTTTATCTAAAGGAACTGTGATTCTTGCTATTTAGGAGAGAAGAATTGTTTTTCAATCTTAAACTACTTTCTGATGGGCTTGAATACATGGTTACAAAATGGTTAACTCTTCTGTGTTTTACTTGCTTTGCTTTCAGTCACTCTTGTATCTTCCATTGGCAATTGCAAATGCTCTTACAGCTAGACTGAATGACGGGTATGTGTTTGTTAGATTTTGCTCACTGGCCTGTATACGGTGCCATGCCGTTTTAGTTGTATCTCAGTGAGATTGAAGGCTAATTGTTCTTTTTCCCTCTTTTTCTCCAGTGTTCCTTTAGTCGATGAGTTCTGGGTTCTTCTTGGTTACTGTGTATTCACAGGTATCGACTGCTTCCTTATTTAGTTGTTCTAGTTAGGAAGAGTACAAGTTGGGTCTTCTATGCAACCTTGTTCCTATACCTCTTCAATCAATTGAAGTTTGAACTAGTAATGTAGTTAAAATGAGATCTTTCTTTTAATAATAAGTAGTGTTATCGGTTAGCATTTTAATCTGTCATTCTCTATTTGACCTGTCATTTGATTCTTCTAACCTTTGATTTAATTTTTATGCTGCTATATAGTCTGATATGTCTTTTGTTAAACAGGGTCACTCTACTTGCATTTCGCCACATCAGTTATTCACGAAATTACGACAGCTTTGGGAATTTATTGCTTCAGGTGAGGAAGTACTGCCCATTAATGTTATTTTTGGAATAGGATTGTGCACCTATTTGTTCCTCGCTCAGCTTGTATCTTACATGGTTACTACCCCAGAATTGAACCTTGTGTTTTGCTTATTTTTCCCATTTGGATCAAGGTTCTGGATTGCACTTCAGATTACTTATTCTAACCCATTTTTCTAATCATTATCCTATTTGTTAAAATGACAGGATAACTAGGAAAGAGGCTTGAACATTGGTGATGATCGTCTCGGGTATGTTTCTTTTTCTCCTTTTCCATCCCTAACCATGATTATTGAGACTTCTATACATTTGGCAGTTGGATTAAGCTTTTTTGACCGACTCAGATTCACAATAATCTTCATACAGGTTTGCTAGATTGGGAACTGTTTCATGACTTCTTATTCCACCGGAAGGATGGAAGCACTGGCCTAGTGATTCAATGGTTAGCAAACTTATTTTTTATACAAGGCATTGATGACTAATCTGTATTCAAGCTCATCAACATTGTTATAAGGTGTTTTAGTTGAGTTTGAGAATTATATAGGAAAATGTAGGCATGCAAACTCTTTAACCCTGTGACCTAAGTATGAATAAATTATTTCATTG
The DNA here is from genome assembly GCA_001974825.2 of Corchorus olitorius. Classification (NCBI taxonomy): domain Eukaryota; kingdom Viridiplantae; phylum Streptophyta; class Magnoliopsida; order Malvales; family Malvaceae; genus Corchorus; species Corchorus olitorius. Next base: position 10,625 of record AWUE01019669.1, on the reverse strand, counting down.
CGGATGGTATTTATCTACAGTGAGTTTTCGAAGCACATATTTGTAAAATTTGTCCTCTAACCACAATTTTTTTAGGGAAAGCAGAAAGCTTAATCGGTATAATTAAAAGAGACATGTAATAAATGTACTTTAAAAAAGGAAAGGAAAAAAATAATAGAGGTATTTGGGAAAGAGAAGAAAGAATGAACATTAGCTTTGCTATAACTTTGTTCAAGAATGTTTGAGATCTCATATACTCTTCAATTCTCCTCTTTAATTGTTTCTCTCTCCTACTTGTTCCGAATCAAGGTTACATAAACTATAGTGTAATTATCTCTCCATGAAAACACATACATATCCGTTGCAAAGATGCAAATAATGCCTCAATCCCAAAAATCTTCTATAAGCGAGGCGATGAAAGCTATACGTGCATATATATGATCAACCTATCGCATGAAAAATCTGCCATGAAAAAACAGGAGTTAAAACATGTATTCGGTTGAAAAATGGATAAAACAGATGATTGATGCACTATATGAGGGAGGAAAATAAACCGTTTACCTTAAACAATTTGCTAGCTTGAAGTTCTAATACAGAGTCAACAACTGAGACTTTTGATCAATGCCATTGAAAATGTAAGTGCCAGACAATGGAACAAACTGTTTTGTAATAAGCTGCAAGAATGGCAATTCATGGTACATATAAGTGACACCAACATTTCCCCATAAACTGCTCATGTAAATCATGGCAACACAAAGGAGCTGACAAAGACTAAAATGACATAATTCATGGTACATATAAGTAACACCAACATTTTCCCATAACTGCCCATGTATAAATCATGGCAACATGAAGGAGCTGACAAAAGAATAAAATGACATACCTTGATCACCTCCTGTGATGCGATTCCTCCAATGATGGCAGCAACTGCATGGAGCTCTGCTGCACCAAATCGGCACATTTCATTTATAAGGTCCTCTGTCAATGTTAAGCCATTGCAACCCAAATCATTAAGTAGACTAACGGCTGTAGTTTTTAACCGAGATATATCCTCATCCATTCCACTGCAAAACAATAAACACATGGTTAGCATGCAAAGCTCAGGTTAAGGCATCAAAAAGAAAAATTTAAGATGAGTTAGGCCTACCCATCAAACTGCCCAGGAAAACTGTTGAAATTTGCAGCATAGCGATCAACAGCTCTTAGAAGAATATAGAATCCAACTGCAATACTGCCACAGATAAACACAAGATCTTAGGTTTATGAAGATTGTGCAATGCTGATCACTTTTGATAAGGTTTACTTCTTTGACATATGAAATTAAAGTATGAAGAAAAAAAGGCATCATTACATCAATTAAACTTAAGTTTTTAACTTGGAATAGTTGTGGAAATTCTGATTTCTTATTAAAGCCCCAAATCAGAAAAAATCAAAGCAATATGTCCCCAGACATCAAAAGCTGGAAAGATAAATACCTAACTAGATGTTTCTCCTGACAACAGTCTATGCTAATTGACCTATAGGATTTGAAAAAAATAAACAATCAGAGAAATATAACAATAACATGATGAGCATGGATATAAGACCTGGCAAGTTCACTTAGTTTAATCATGTTAGATAACAGATAGAATCCTCTGATGCATTGTTAACCTATTACTCATCTGAATGAAATAAGATCACCGGTACCTGTAATCTTCATCAGTTAAATACTTTTGCAGCTCAGGAAGCGATGGATTATTATACTCATCCTCAACGGGGCGATACCTGCAAACCTACAAAGTAAAGATTAGAATGCCTCAAGTCAAGGAGCAATACAGGAATGAAAACTTCTACATAATCTGCCAAAAACAGGTTATATATCAACCCTAGGTTATGCTTCTTTTATTATTATTATTTATTTGTGTGTGTGGTCATCAGTCAGCTAAGGGGATCCTACAAGAACCATTGCTCACTATGATCTGTATAGAATAGTCATTAGAATGACAACTAAGTAACATATTATACAACATTCTATTTATTATAACAATAGACATCCATGCATGTGGGATGCTGATAATAAAAGTAGAGTGCAGGAAGATCTAAATGGACAAAATAATTGATTATAAGAAGCCAGACCACCGTAACAGCTGATTGTTATGAACTAGTAATATTAAGATAAAAAATTATAATAGCAAAGAACATCTAACGATGTAGAATGTATATTCCCTAGGTCTTCCCGAGCGTTATACTTTGAATTGTGATAGATTATGACATTTAGAATCAAATTGCTTCTCATATCAATCAGTATATATGTAGAGCATGTTGGACTATAAGATAATAGACAAATGCAAACACTTACTTTAAGTTTCCTTGCATTTTTACAGAAGCTTTTTATAGTTGCTTTTGTGATACTATCTGGATCTTTGCCAATTTTCTTAAGAATATTCCTAACTCGTTGTTCAATGACAAGAAAATCTGCCTCAGATTTAGCCTGATATAGCTTCTGCAAGTTGACATAATGCCTGAAAAAGAAGACCGATAGAGCGATTATCCTCAATTTGGAGAAAAGGAACAGCTACAGATTTTGTAGAGATAGATCACTTACTCAGTTGAAGAGGTCATATCTGGTATTGACCCCTCAAGTGGTGCCTCCCTACCACCTTCATTTGCAATGAATTCCTGCATAAAGGGCACAAGTGCAAGGAGTAAATGTCTATATCCAATCAAGAGAGACTTGCAGGAGCTTATAAGAATTTAAGTTGAAGGGCAATCATGAAAATTTATATCCAGATGCACATTGATTAAACATTCAATCCTTTTGAACCAACTGCTATAGCCAGCATAATATCACCAAGAATATTGCATGAGTGACACTGTGACCAATGCCAGTGGCCACTGTAAACCGAGGAGAGTTGAGCAATGAATTAAATGCAAGTTATGTTTCAAATCACCAACCTTTAAAGCTGCTACCATCACCCAAAAGTCAGAAGAACTGGAACCAACTTCAGCACAACTATCATTAATAATCTGCAGCAAATCAGAACCTGAGATAAAAGAAAACAGAGAGGGTACCACCATCAAAGTGGAGTTTGATTTTTGCAGTTGATATCCGCTCAAACAGAAAAACAAGTAATATTATAGGTAAATAATACAGCATGACAATTAGATATATAAGCTTCATAATCCAATCATGAAGAAGGAACTTTCCCCACTCAATCTATTTTGCTTATATGAATAAAGAACCAGGTGCCTCAACTTTTTTCTTTTCCCTAATAAACCTAATGTATGAGAGCAATACCAACTCTAATCCCAAACAAAAAGTGTTTCCAAGAGTCAGTTAACTGAATTACATAACGCAAGGCAGTGGCAGACACCAAACCTTCCATAAACTAATTAACTTTTTCATTCTATTTCCAAATGAGACAAAATTTGTATGGAAATCTCTCTATCTTTCAAAACTTTAACCTGTGCTTCTGCTTAAGACAACTTACCGATTCCTGGAGTAGCAAACAATTTGAAGGAGGCATCAATAGCTTCTTTATAGTTATCTTCATCCATCGAAACCATCCTGGCTTTTAGAAGTTCCTAAAATGTACAATAACTAAATCTCACTAACATAAATCACAAAAACAAAATCTAACAGATAAGATATGCAGAAATTTACAAACCTTAAACTCTCTTTTCTCTTCCCTGGTTGATGGAAGAGTACCTCCATGGCTTTTTCTCCACTCATCAGCCATATTCACAAGGATGACAACATATGGTATGTGCTTATGTGCAACTGGGTCTTGCACATTTAGGTCAATAGCTTCGGCAAACCTATTATATGTAAATGCCAGTCAGAATCCTATTACTGAAAACGAAAGGGTATAAGATTGGAGTTCAATGATACTTGCATACTTTCTAAGACCACATCAGAGGCAAAAGTACTGAGAAAAAGACACAATCATATAAATTACAAATTTCTTGAGGATATACCAACAGTACAGTTTCATCCTGACATCATTGAAAATAAGACTACTTATCACCCTTATTAAGAAATCAAGTATAATACTTATTAAAAAAAAAAGTATAATACCAATGACCATAAGGGGGGAGAGTATACGGCTTTACATAGATGAGATCAGGTCTCACAAAGAAATGAATTAATGGATTTTCTATCTAATGTTTTAACAGTTAAATTTACATCATAATGCCAACCTAATATTTCTACCCAATGTCTAATCCATGATAGTGCAAAGCAACAGCAAATAGATATAACCATCCACTGCAAAGAAAAAAACATAATAGAAAAGAATCCATACTCTCTCAGCTCAGGCCATGGGTTATTCAACCGAAGGTCATCTAGAAAATGATCAGGCTTAGACTCAATCACAGTATGTTCCTGCCACAAAAAAAAATTAAGGATTATTATAAGACCTTTTCCTTTATTTTCTATAGTCCAATTAAAATCCAAGTTTTTTAATGCTGATATATATTAAACATTAGTAAGATATCCACCTTTAGATGAATATGTATGCAACGAAAAACTACAACATGTTACCTTCACACTGATTCGAACTAAACCTGTTAGGCCATATGAGCGAGCAAAAATCAACATAACATTTGCCTCTCTACAGATTCTATCGAGCTTCACCATAGATTCTTCCACAAGCTGAAACCGACACCATGGTCAAACAGAATGGATCATAAGACAACAAAGTGTAGAAGCAATTTTTTTACAAGAAACAAAGCAACACACCGAGGCAAATAAAGCTAAACAGATACATCAATAAAAACAAGATTACCACTAGAAAAGAAACTGACTGTAACTTATAGCAGCTAAAGAGATTAAACATAAGAGTGAACTCCATCGCTTAAAGTAATAATTAGTTAAGAAAAAGGAAGATAGGATACCTGAGTGGCTACAACCAAGGTAAATTGCGAAAAGAAAGATGGGTTCGTATTGATCAAAGCCTCCGGATACTCTTCAATAAACTTAGCTTTAACAGCATCGTTTAGCTCTTGCAGGAATGAACAAACACACTTGGCCTTTGACTGCTCAAGACTTGACTCATCCACTAACCCCAAAAAAAAAAAAAAAAAAAAAAAAAAAAAAACACAAGATTATTAGTTTTACTAAAAAAGAAGTAGATTAAAGCAAGTGAACCAAAGGGATTGAAAAGATTTGAAAACTTACCCATAAAATTATTTCCAAGGTCACCCGGTTCAACCTTAGATCCATCAACTATAGTAATGCTTCCAACACCACCAAGAACAAGATTCTTCAAAGTCTCAGAACCAGTTGGCCCACAATTTAGTAAACATATGCTCGCTTTCTCTAGAGCAGCTTGCCCTTGTTCACCCCAGATCCTACCATTTAATTTTTTTTTCAAAATTTGTTATTATTGCAAATAGGCAAAGCAACTTAGATAATTTAGGAGAAAAAAAAAATCTATTAAGACTTGAAATCTTTTTACAGGTTTATCTTTTCTTTTTCATAGATAGGAAATTTTAAAAGAAAAGAGAGAATAAAAAAAGGAAAATATATTCCAATTAGTTCGCGAAGTTACCTGAGCTGACGATCGTATTTGGTTTTAGGTTCCGCCATTGTTAAAACTTCAAATTTCTCTGCTTCGCTTCGCTTGCTTACTACGCACAAGAGTCACAGTCCACGAACAATCTGTGTGTTTTAAATAGACAACAGCTAGGCTATTGATCACAAGAACGGCACCGTTTCAGTTTTAAAGCAAATTAACCCAGCAAGACTCACGCCCAAGAAGCTAGAAGCCAGATTTGGACGAGAAATTATAGAAGAAAAAAATAAAAGCCCAAGAAGCCGGAATTTGGGCTTTGGTTAACTGAAAAATAAAAATTTCCGTTGCCGGGACTTGAACCCGGGTCTCTCGGGTGAGAGCCGAGTATCCTAACCAACTAGACTACAACGGAATGTTGCTAACGATTTGTGGCTTTTCATTTTAAAGCCCGAAAGAAAATTTGGACGGTAAAATTTAGTTTTCATTGAATACTTTATACTTGCTAAGGCAGACTAAACTTTGGTCATCAAGAATAAGATGATGACTTTCTTTCTAACAAACACTGGCAATCCATTTGTCATCCATACCAAGTGGTAAGCGCATACCAATAAGGGGTTGGATCAAGTGGTAAGAGGCTTGTTTCAGCTTAAGCAGGTCTCAGATTCGAGATCTTGCGTATGCAGCTGCCTCTGTTGGGAGACTCACTCACCATAACCAGGTGCGACGCGGATCGGATCCGGATTAGTCAGGACAAAGTCTTGGATACCGGATGGGATACCAAAAAAACATTGTCAATCCATGAATTAATGTTAGAAAAGATAAACCACTCATCAATCATTTGCTACGATGGACTATATTAGTGACCAATTAAACATCAATTTCTTACACACCAAGAATCAACTAGCAATTCAACTGGTAATCCAAGCACAGAGCTACACCACTTTTAACCAAACAGTCTTTCACTTTTGCACTACTTGAGTAGAAGTTTTCAATTAAGATTAAATTCTTCAAACAGATCAGAAAACTGTATAAGATATTGAGAGAACTACAAATTGATCACTATTATTGATTTCATTTATGGTTTTTATAAAACAGATAGGAGTGACCAAATCTACAACCTAGGGCTAAAAAACGGAGAAAAATTAAGAAAAGGTAAAATACACAGATTGAACTAATTTTCATTCACTAGTTAACAAATCCACAACCGGATTGGGCAAATCGAGAGCCGACTGTGTTGAATTTAAGAACAGCATTCCTTTTCCTGCGATTAGCTTCTTCCTCTGGATACATCTGGGCCCGTAGACTCTCGCCGTCGCCAGGAAGCAAGGGATACCATCGGCGGTTACTGAGTAACTTTGACCGTCGTTAGATGGTGGAGCGGAAGGAGAGATCTGAACGATGGAGCTGATCCGGTGCGATCTAGCGGTGCTGATTCGTGAGTCTCTGAGGCGAGCCAGGGCGCCGGGTTTGAGGTACTTCAGGAAGGGCTCGGATCCAGTGACGGGATGCCTGGCCAAGGATCGGGTTCTCCGGTTCATGGTTGGAAGCGGGAGGTCAAGGGAGAGGGAAATGGAAATTTTATTTGGTTTTCTTGAAGACTGAGAGTGAGAGGGAAATAGGGTTTTTTTGCCGTTTGGGAAATTTAGGGTGGGATATTTTAAGGAGAGAGACGAAGCGGGAAAATGAGGGAGGGAATTGGGGATGGTTTTGAAAGCGTGGGTCGAAAGGCGCGGAAATGGGGTAGGGTTCCAGCCTTCCAGAGCTTAGGCTTTTTACTGAGCCCGAGTCGTGACTATAACCAATATTGGAGGCTAATGAGCTATGGTCCACTCTTGGTGCACCCTCTAACCAATATTTGTGATATTTTGTTACATATACATTTTATGATTTAATACTATTTTATATCTCAAAATTTTCTATAACTTCAAAAATAAAAAATCTTTCTTCTTTTCTTGGGTCATAAAATATCTACTTCTTAAATTCCTCAAAATAGAACCTACCTCTTACAATTATTTTTCCCATGATGTCTTTTTGCAAGTTTACATTAATGCCATTTAAAAAAAAAAAGCACATATTAAATTGAATGGAATAAGTTCAATGTTTTTAAGTCTTAAACAATGTTATTATTTGAGTTTTGTGAATAACGAAAATAAGTGTTGGGAGAGCTTTTCTCCATATGAAATCCGATGCGACTTGATTTCGAACTAATCGGGATCTAATATAGTTGCCAAATATCGAGGGTCAATTTTAAAAAAGAGCATGGATCAACTTACATTGTTTTACACCATTTTCTAACTTAATATAGGATTGATATTTTTAAAAAAATCAACCGTTGGATTTAACACCTTTATTGAATAGATCATGGATGTAAAATTTCAAGTCGATCCGATATATTTATTATATCGATCGGGACTCCAACTTTTTTCAATATTTTCAATATATATTTAAAGGTGGAAAATATTATGCATCAAACATATAGTTAAATATCTTCAATTAATTTGAAATTTGACATACATGATCTATGTGATAGGAATTTAGGATCTAATGGTCGTATTAAATAAATTTAAATTCTTCAAAAAGATATAAAAGAGCAAAAAAAAGGTGTAAGTGAATCTCTCCTCTTTAAAAAAAATAACAAAAGGAGACATTCGCTACCCATTGAATTATAATGCAGTACTTTTATTTTCACATTAGAATAAACAACATTTACACTACAATTAGGGGGTGAAAGAATGACATGGTAAGGGTTTGAACCCTTGTTGTGCCTGAGTAAGTTTGGCACTCCAGTCCTTAATTAAAGAGTCCATATGCTCATCTTTATTTTTATTTTTACTTATGTACGTACACATGGAAAATTTTAAAACTTAATCATGCATCATGTAACATTAACAAATAGATTACATGCTAAAGACGTGAGGGCATATATATATTCACATGTCACAAAAAAGTCAATAACAGTGAGCTCACACTTGAGATTGCACATTTAAACCTTTGATATATTCATAGCATAGTACCATATATGTAATAAGAAAAGTAAAAGTGAAACTTAATCATGTAACGATATAATCACGCCTTTAGTTATTTTATTTATTTATTTATTTTTTTTTAAATAAATGAACAATTGCATTAACTTAAATCAAAGGTACGATATACAATGTCTCATGCTGCATCGAGCAATACCAAATTTTTAACACAATTAGGAGGAGTTCTAAATAGCACAAAAGATTCCTTCAAATCATTACAAAATAAGGAGCTACCCCTTCTAGCCAAGGCATCCGCATGGCGATTTCCTTCTCGGAACGCATGCTGAATCTTTAGTTCCTCCAATTGTCTAAGTAAACACCTGCAATCATCAATCACAACAGCATACTTTCGATTAGGAGTGTTTGTGTTAGTAGCAGAAACAACAGATATAATTACAATGGCATCAAGTTCCACAACTAGTTTTTTGAAATTAAAATTAGAGATGGCAAAATGGGCGGGCTGGGCTGGCACGACCCATAAAATGAGTAGCCCATATATAAGTGGGTCGTGCCGTGCTAGCCCATTTTATAATATGGGTCGTGCCGTGCCAATCCATATTTTTTAAAAGTCAAGCCCAGCACGGCCTGTAACCCATGATGGGTCGTGCCGTGCCGGCACATGGGCCGGCACACGAGCCCATAATCTTTTTTTTTCTTTTTTTTTATTAAATTATCTTTCATTTATTGATGTTATATCATTTCTATTATCTTATTATTTATACTTAAATCGGTGTAATACAATAAATGGTAGAAAAATAAATTAAAATTTAATAATTATATTATCTATACTAATTATAAAGTCAAGTCCTGAGTTTGTGTCACGAGTTGACTCGGATACAAACTCAGTTTATAAAAATTCAAAACAAAATAAAAACTACCCATGAGGATAAATATAAGTATTTAAATTTTATTTATATCATTTTAAAAAACTATCAATTTAGAAAAAAACTGTCAAAAACTACTCACGTAGTGAGTGCCCTGTATCTTGTAATATATTATATAATCATAATTTTACATTAAAAATGGGTCGTGCTGCGTCGGCACATGGGTCGTGCTGTGCCGGCACGTGGGTCGTGTCGTGGCGTACCATTTTGATGGGTCGTGCCGTGCTAGCCCATGTGCCACCAAAAGATTGCCCAGCCCGTCCATGACTAATGGACCGTGCTGGCACAACCCACTAAAAATATAATATGAATCGTGCCAGTAAGGCCCATAATGGACTGGGTCGTGCTGGGCTTCGTGCCGCCCACCCATTTTGCCATCTCTAATTAAAATCTTTTACCAAATGAGCCCATCTCTAAGAGCCCAACATTCCGCCAAAAAGTTTGTGGGTTGACCAATTTTATTTCTTCAAACAATAATATGTAGTTTGGTGAAATTTCACTCTAATGAATTGGTTGTGAAATGGAGTATATCAAAATGCGAATGATTGATTTTTTTTTTTGCACATATTGATTTCTTAATCTAATCACAATGGAAGCTTGTTTTGATTTAGATTTATGTAATACTCCATATAGGAATATTGCCTGCAAAAAGCATTGTAATTGCAATAATACTATAAAGCAACGAGAATCAATTTCCTTTTTTGTTCCCCATTTTTATATGTGCAAGTAGGCCATTGGGTTGGCTAGTACTTTTAGTCTACCATGAATATTTATTTTTGTAGAAAGAGGGATTCGACTCAATAGTTGGCTTTTGATGGTGACGAATTGTCTATAGAGTTGGTCATTTTCATCCTCAGAAGAATCAAAAAAGGAGTTAGTCATTTCTTTATGGATTGATAGACAAAATGTAAGCTTGATAAACTTTTCTATTTATTGATAAATTTTACTCTTATAAAACTACAAGAGTTAGCTCATGACATTAACAATTCCATCTCAAATTTTCAATTGCATGTGCATCTTTAGGGTGGAGAAAGCAAAATTCAAGTGTTAGACTTCCAAAAACATACTCCCTCCATTCCAAATTGAATGGTCACATTTGATTTTTTTAGGTTAAATAAAGCCATGTTTGACCATTAATTATTACAAAAATATAATTTTTAATTTTTTTTAAAATAAACTTTGGAAAATTTAAAACTTAAAATTTTCAAAACATATTTTTAAAATTTTAATTGTATATAAATTTT
>AWUE01019668.1:0-37190 GCA_001974825.2 Corchorus olitorius | reverse complement strand
GTCAATTTCTTTTTCTTTATTGGCCAGGAAAAAAGTCAATATCTACTTATTTGCATTTTAATTAATTCATAAAATTGACATTATAAAGCACATATATTTTTTTTATTTGTATTGGTCGGATGAAATGGAGCAATTATTTTATTTTATAAATAAATCGACACTATGAAAGCACATATATAGATATAGTAGCTTCTTAGCCATGGAATAGCCATAGACAAGTAGTGTACGAGAACTAAAACAAAATTTAGTGTATTTTTAAAATTTTTTTTGGCCAAGAGAAGGAAAATTCAAAGCTTCTAAGTTCTAACCTTCTAAAATCGACCGTCAATAACAAAAAAAAAAAGGGCCAACTTAGGAATAATGGTACCAAATTTCTAATTTTCAAAGATTAACAGCTAAAGTGGGAAACGAAAGGGCAAGCAAGAAAAAGCAAAAAGAATCGTCAACGTGTGCTGGTCCCCACCCATCCAAAAAAATCCTACACCCAACAGCACCGGATTAGATATTCTTTTTTCTTATTTATTCATTCATCATCGATGGCGAACCGTAACCGTTGATTTGATTTGACATCTTCTTTGAAAATTCATAACACCCTTCTTCACAATTTTGATGTTGGCTACACTTCCCTAGGCCTCCACCTCACATTAACTCCCATCTGGTCCCCACATCATATGGAAATGAGGCTGCCTGCCCGTGTAACAAGATCAAAAAAGCAAGTTGGATTGATTCAACGAACGTAATCAAAATCAACCCGTAGCGCACCAGATTAAAACCCTCAGCCTTTATTCGCGAATAACGAAACTTCCAAAAAATTTCCCCAAAACTCTATATAGTTATTGGCTACCTTTCTGAAACCTAGACCCACATTGATCGAATATACCCACGTGGCGGATCATGATTGGTGAATACAAATTAGAATTCCTAGACCGGAGAACAGAGTCGCTTAATTCCCAGAAAATCCGGAGGAACCAGCTCTGAACTGGCCAGAGCCGTTCTAGAAAGCGGGCACGCAGCCCTAGAGAGTCTTTCAGTCTTATTTTTCCCATTGTGCCTTGTGCGCTCACTCTCCACACGCCATTTCTCATTTTATTTTTTTCTTCCTAAAATAGAAATAGAAATAGAAAAAAAAATTCAGAAAACGGCCATGAATTCCTGTTAGCTTCCCCCATTCCTGGCCTTATCGTGATCTTCATCTTTCTGCTTGCTGCCATTTTTATGTGAATGCGTGTTCGTTATATCGTGTGGATTATTATCTTGATCGTCTTTACGTCATGTATATAACGGCCTCATCGTCGGTTTCTTCCTCTCTCTTGAGAGCGGCTTCATCATATTCACGCTCTCGCTTCTTCACTTCTTCCTTTCGGAATCTCACTTCGAACACTCCCGCCTCTCCTTCCGTCGTTGGCCAATACCGATCTCTTTCTACCGCCGCCTTTCGTTCCTTCCACGGCTCTGTCCCACGGTGGAGCCACCGGCTTGATTGGAGATCCCCTGTTAGCCTCCGTGCTCAGATCAGAACCGTTTCACCTGCCATCGAACGATTGGAGAGGAAGTTTTCTACTATGGGTACTGTTCTCCAATATTTTCGCAGCTTGTTTACTTTTTCCTCATTTTTAATCTGATTTTAGCTCTCTGATGATTTAGTTTACAGGTCTCAGTCAAAGTCTAAAAGTTTCTTGATCGGGTTTAATTAATGAGAAGCCTCCGATTTCAAAATCTTAATTATAGTTTTTTTTTTGCCAAATGGTAATCATTTTGTCGTTATTAATTACAGGATCAGTAGGAATCATTTGTTTTCCGAAATCAGTATAAAGATTGTTAGAAAAGATATAGCATATTTTCCCCCAAATTTAGTATTGTTAAATACTCTGTCTCGCCCTTCTCTAGACCGTTTGATCTTAGTTTTCTGATTAAATAGAAAATTTATCAGCTGAGTATTTTCTTTAACTAACTTTATCTTGTTTTTTGTTCTGTGTTTTCATGATTTTCAGCTTCTGAACATCCTTTCAAGGCAGTTTTGACCAGTCTTCCCAAGCCAGGTGGTGGCGAGTTTGGAAAGTTCTATAGCTTGCCTGCCCTGAATGATCCGAGGATCGGTAAACTTTTTGCTAAAACTACACACACACACACATTCACTTGATGACTTCAACATAATATACTTGACCCATATGTCCACACTACTCCACTTCAGTTGTTCTTATTAGTTGTGTAACTGATTATAACTAATTATTGTTTCTATTGTGTCTGTAATAGATAAACTACCATATTCTATCAGAATTTTGCTTGAATCTGCGGTGCGTAATTGTGACAACTTCCAAGTGAAGAAGGAAGATGTTGAGAAAATCATTGATTGGGCAAATACATCACCCAAGCAAGTCGAAATCCCCTTCAAGCCTGCTCGTGTCCTCTTGCAGGTGTTTGATAAGCCTAATTGATACTAAGCTTTTAATTCTGCTGTCCTAAAGGAAAAATATGATGCTTTATTCTTTTATTTAATCCTTCTTCTTTTGTTGCCAGGATTTTACAGGAGTGCCAGCTGTGGTCGACCTTGCTTGTATGCGTGATGCAATGAACAAGCTTGGCAGTGATACAAGCAAGATTAATCCTTTGGTGCGTTCTGTTCAAGTCATCTGCATGAATATTTACTAACAGAAGGCTGAAATAGTGTCAACCTTGTTCTATTTGAAGTGACCGTCTGTTTGTAGATGATATATATAGGTTAAGATCACAAAGCTTTTTAATATTCTTTTGGTTTAACAAGGTTGTGGATCTTCAGAAAGTTCTAAAATCTTTTATTAATGTGTTGTTGAAAGCATCTTCAACTGCCTCCCACGTCAGCAGTCTGAGGCATATGTTATTTGATCTTTGATTTTGATTGATGTGTATATGGTTCATCAGAAGTAATTTAGAAATGTTTATTTGATATCACATCAATGCTATGTACATGTGAAACTCTGCCAAATGTTGTTTTACAACATGACTGGCTGCTGTGCAATAGTTTTCTTGTTGACTTTATCCTTATAGCATGTTGCTGAAAGTATCTTGTATGCAGGTTCCAGTAGATCTTGTCATTGATCATTCAGTTCAAGTTGACGTAACAAGATCAGAAAATGCAGTGCAAGCCAACATGGAGCTTGAGTTTCAGAGGAACAAAGAAAGATTTTCTTTCCTTAAGTGGGGATCCACTGCTTTCCATAATATGCTTGTCGTTCCTCCCGGTTCTGGTATTGTGCATCAGGTATAATCTGGAAACAGAGCATAACATGCAATAAACATTTGTGAAATAATTGTATTTAGTGTTGAATGAACAATTATATGCTTGGCATTACTTTGAATTTGTCAATTACTGTTACTCTATGTGATTATGGTGGCAAAGTGAGTTGACGATGTTAAATTTCAGGTTAATCTTGAATATCTTGGACGGCTTGTATTCAACACTGATGGCCTGCTCTACCCTGATAGCGTTGTCGGAACTGATTCTCATACAACTATGATAGATGGCCTAGGAGTTGCTGGCTGGGGTGTTGGAGGTATTGAAGCTGAGGCTGCCATGCTTGGTCAGGTAGGTTACTGTGATATAATGATATTTCTCCCTGCAGCTGATGATGATCCAGTTTAGTGCATGATGATTTTAATTGTTGCTAGTTATCATCTGCACCTTAAGATGAGTGGAATACGGTTCTCTTCCGTTGAATTGACTGCCACCCATGTTACTATGTGACATCTAAGAATTAATAAATAGCTAACTAAACCTGAAATTTCACTGCACGAGTGTGAAGTTTTAACTTATATTGCCATAGTATTTTTCATGTGTGTTCAAATGATCTTTGTCTTGAATTCCCTGTTATAGCCTTTAGCATGCTGCCATTTGTTACTTCAATCTGTTGCTCTTTGTTCAATGTTCTAATAACCAAAAAGAGGTAAAAGTTTAATGAGTCTGATATACTTGTAATCCAGTACGCTATTGAATTGTATTTTTATTTCTTCCTATGTGACTGTTCTGTTATCCCCATTCATTTACTTGACTTTATGCTTCCATCATTTGCATTCTTTTCTAATTGTAAATCTGTTTTTGAATTGACAGCCCATGAGCATGGTCTTACCTGGTGTTGTTGGATTCAAGTTATCTGGAAAATTAAAAAATGGTGTGACAGCTACAGACTTAGTTCTGACTGTGACACAGATGCTGAGGAAGCATGGTGTTGTTGGCAAATTTGTTGAGTTCTATGGTAATTACTTTTCATTGGGTTACCTGTAGCTAATCTTAGTTCCTTAATTGTCTGAGTCTCACATTTCTTTTGCAAGTTTTTAACATGGTATGTGTTTGTAGGGGATGGGATGGGTGAACTATCACTGGCTGACAGGGCTACCATTGCTAATATGTCTCCTGAGTATGGTGCAACCATGGGATTCTTCCCTGTAGATCATGTTACTTTGCAGTATCTTAAATTGACTGGCAGAAGTGATGATACTGTGAGTATTCTACTTAATTGTGTAGTCTTCACTCTGTAACTATTGAGCACTAGGTAACATCTTTTTTCTTAAATACAGGTTGCAATGATAGAAGCATACCTCCGTGCAAATAAGATGTTCGTTGATTACAGTGAGGTAGGATTTTTTTTTTCTTTTTCATTTCTACGTTTTGTCTTTTACACCCTTTGGTTCTGGTTCTTGGTCTTGTATCAAGATATAACTGGTCTAATGTCTTCCTTTTCTACTTGTGTCTTTCTTCTCAACCTTAATCTCGATCAGCCTCAACAAGAAAGAGTGTATTCATCATATCTAGAACTAAACCTTGAGGAAGTTGAACCCTGTATTTCGGGACCGAAGAGGTTTGCTTTCTACCAATGTTTCTCATTTGTTTTGTCAAAGCATTAGCCTCCTTGTTTGTCCCTGGCATTTCTGTATATTTTAATTGTGTGTTATACTAATTAATGGTAAAATTGCCTTTATTCTTTTCAGACCTCATGATCGTGTTCCTTTGAGAGAAATGAAGGCTGATTGGAATTCTTGTCTTAACAATCCAGTTGGTTTCAAGGTAAGTCTTGCACCTGCTGCATATCTAAGTTTTTTTCATGTATGCTCTGACTGATGCACATTGTCTTGTTCTAAGGGGACAATAATGTACTCTGAATTTCTTGATAATTCCTTTCTTTGACTTTCCATTGGTTAGATGAACAATGAATAACAATTAGATATAAAAGTATGATGACCAAGGAAAATGTAAAATTTACCTTGAAAGACAGCCAAACATCTTAATTACAAGTAGATCATTGCTGTACTTTTTTTATTGATAAGTACTGTATGTTATATATGGTCATCAATCTGACAACAGAACAACAAAGCCACCTAAGTAATGATATCATTCCTCATATGCACAGGTTCTCTCTTTAACCTGTTTCTTGACAGCTTACCTCTATTATCTTGCAAAAACCCATGCTTTGCTTTTGGGAAAATCCATAGACTTTAGCACCCCCATCAACGTGGTAGCAATAAAGGATGAATAATATTATTAGGTTGGAAGGACATGAAGATGACATAGACAAAGTTTGACCTAACTTCAACATATAAATTTAATGGAGTGATTTGCTTCACCCTTTAAACAATCTGCTGAATGTTGCAGGGCTTTGCTGTGCCAAAAGAAGCACAGGACAGAGTGGCAAAATTTTCATTCCATGGGCAGCCAGCAGAGCTTAAGCATGGCAGTGTCGTGATTGCTGCTATTACAAGCTGCACCAATACATCAAACCCTAGTGTTATGCTTGGAGCTGGTCTTGTTGCAAAAAAGGCTTGTGAGCTTGGTTTACAGGTTTGGCATTATATTCGATATGCTTGTGCAACTCTTTGCAGTCCTACATCTCTCCTCTCATTTCTTTACTCCCCTCCACCATATCTTATGTTTTCTTTTCTTTTTTTCCTTAAAAATTTCTTTCCACCTCTTCGGTGTCTTCAGTCTTCCTTTGCCTTTCTTTGAACAATACCAGTTTCAACGATAATATTCAAATTAATTTGCTTATATAATTACTCTTCAGGTCAAACCTTGGGTAAAGACAAGTCTTGCACCAGGTTCAGGAGTTGTTAAAAAATATTTATTGCAAAGGTATTCCTTAATTTATGATTGTACTTGAAGTGGACTTGGGTTAATAGTAATACAATTTTCTTATAAATAATATTTTTATTATTTAATCATGAGAGAATTTGTACTAATTTTGGTTTATGCGGTGCAGTGGACTGCAAGACTATTTGAACAAGCAAGGCTTCAATATTGTTGGATATGGTTGCACAACATGTATTGGAAATTCAGGGGAGTTGGATGAGTCAGTTGCCGCTGCTATTTCAGAAAATGGTACTGTTGAAAATTTATGTGCAATGCTATTGTTGGATCCATAATTTGCATGATGTAGATTTTAAATATATGATGTGGGCTATCATGTCAATTATATTCCCTTGCTGAGCTGAGATCTAAGTACAGGTTTGACTTACCAATCTAAATTAATTCTGCTATTCTTTTCAGACATTCTAGCAGCTGCTGTGCTTTCTGGGAACCGGAATTTTGAGGGTCGTGTTCATGCCTTAACAAGAGCCAACTACCTTGCTTCACCTCCTTTAGTTGTTGCCTATGCACTTGCTGGCACGGTATGTAATATCTGATTATTTACTGCAATGCCAGAATTTGTTAAATTTGCTAAGGTTTATTTTCTCATTACATATTCCTAATAACCTGTGCCAAATCATAATGTTGGGGAGTTTATTAGATTAAAGTCTTATCCTGTTCTTAAGCTTAACTGAATCTCCTCATGGGAGAGTGGAGTAGAGGGGCATACCATCATTTAACAGACTAGTGTGGAGTAGAGTGGAGTCAGATAGATCATTGCATTTCATTTCGTTTTCATGGTTGGATGATAACAGACTAGCATTGCATGCATTCTTTAAATGTGCTTCAAGTCGTATCATATGGCCTTGATACAACGTTCAGAAATATAGTTTTAGTAGTAAAGCTGTTAGATGTTTGTGGACAGAGGTAATTTGCTGTTCTATGATATCTTACGGCATCATGCCATAGCTATGCAGCCATAATATGAGTTAAATCTTGCTTCAATTGTTGGGTTTTTATTGTGTGTTTGTGTGTTTTATGCCAGTATGAGTCGGAGGCAAGCTTTTGTCAGAGTTGTTTTACATATTTTGTAGTTTCTTTTTATTTTGATAAAAGGACAAGCTTTTAGTTTTTGAGTATCATTTTTGATGATGAATGAATGAGTAATGGTGACCACTTTCCAGGTTAACATTGACTTTGAGAAGGAGCCTATTGGAACTGGGAAGGATGGTAAGAGTGTCTATTTTAAGGATATTTGGCCATCCACTGAAGAAGTTGCTCAGGTAGACATCCTTAAATATGGATAAAGATTTCGGTTTTGATGTGTTCAAGCATGAAATTGATTAGCTTGGTTTCTCTACTCTTTAGGCTGTTCAATCCAGTGTCTTGCCAGATATGTTCAGAAGCACTTACCAGGCTATTACAAAGGGCAATCCCATGTGGAATCAGCTATCAGTGCCAGCGTCCACAATGTACTCCTGGGACCCCAACTCAACCTACATTCACGAGCCTCCATACTTCAAGAACATGACCATGGAGCCTCCTGGCGCCCACGGTGTAAAGGATGCCTACTGCTTGCTGAACTTTGGTGACAGTATCACCACTGATCACATTTCTCCAGCAGGAAGCATCCACAAGGACAGTCCTGCTGCAAAATACCTACTAGAACGTGGGGTGGAGCGCAAGGACTTCAATTCTTATGGAAGTCGTCGTGGTAATGATGAAGTGATGGCTAGGGGAACTTTTGCTAACATCCGCCTTGTGAACAAGCTATTGAATGGGGAAGTTGGCCCAAAGACAATACACGTCCCCACAGGAGAAAAACTCTATGTTTTTGATGCAGCAATGGTGAGTTTTTAAACGTTAAAAGTCTGCTGCAATTTCTTATGAGATGAATCTGTTCCAAATATGGTTCAATGCCAAGCTTTATTAATAATCAATCTGTACTTTTTCAGAGGTACAAGGAAGCAGGACTTGGCACCATTGTTATAGCTGGAGCTGAATATGGAAGTGGTAGCTCCCGAGATTGGGCTGCAAAAGGTCCACTGCTATTGGTAAGTCTTAATTTGGCCACAATTACATTGATCTTTAGATGCGCTTGCCCATTTTGGTCCTCCTGAGTAACTTTGTTGTATAACAGGGAGTGAAAGCAGTAATTGCCAAAAGTTTTGAGAGAATCCACCGTAGCAATTTGGTAGGAATGGGCATCATCCCACTTTGTTTCAAGTCTGGTGAGGATGCAGACACACTAGGTTTGACCGGTCACGAGCGATATACCATTGATCTTCCAAGTGACATAAGTGAAATTAGGCCTGGCCAAGATGTGACAGTCACAACTGACAACGGCAAGTCTTTTACCTGCACTCTCCGCTTCGACACTGAGGTAAATGGTTTTCAATAACTTTTTATGTACATTATATATTGTTCTTGTGTGAAACATGATGCTCAGATTCAACTCTTTAGAAATATGTATATATACTTGTTTTGAGAATGAGCTCTACAATAGCAAAGCTAACTATGGGGTTTTAATTGCAGGTTGAATTGGCTTACTTCAACAATGGTGGTATTCTTCCTTATGTTATTAGAAACTTGATTAAGCAGTAGGGTGCCATTGGTTGGAAGCCTCATGTGCCATTCCATGAGTTTTGTCAATTGTAAAATGTTAGTAGATGCAAATAAAGCATATCAATAACCGATAAAATTCCCATCAATGGGACTTGTAATTTTCCTTCAGTTGAGTTTTGCCGACGGGTCTAGTCTGTCGATGAACACAATTATTTCGAGAAACGTATTTTTTTGGGATTACATTGGTGTAGTTTCTCAGTCTCGAGTTTGGAAATTGCTTTTTTATGCCTCTAAATTTGATCCAACTCATTATTCCTCCTTACCAGTTACTTGACTAAACAAGTTGTCAAATTTTTCACCGTGTCTGCCATCATCATGTTTTGTCGATGGCAAGGCACTTTCAGTTTTTCACGTAAGTGGGATTAATTAACAGGCCTAATGTCTAAATTGGGTCTAAATCTTTCCAAACGTGCTCAATTTGAGGCTAAATCTTTAAATATGACCAAATTGGGTCTAAACGTTAGCAAATTATACCAAATTGAGCCTATTTTGGACGGAAATTTGGAATTGTAATAATGGCGCGTTCCAAATTTCCGTCCAAAATATGCCCAATTTGGTGCAATTTGCCAATGTTTAGGCCCAATTTGGTCATATCTAAAGGTTTAGGCTCGAATTGAGAAAATTTGGAAAGGTTTAGGCCCAATTTGGATATTAGTCCTTAATTAACAATTAGGCTGTTAAAGATCTTTGTCATGGACATGGAAGTAATCGTCGTTACCAGTAAAACATGATGAGTTCATGGAAGCAATCTTCAGTCTTTCCTTTGTTTTTGTTTTTTTCCCCCTCCTTTTTAAAGCCCAAATCTCCTAATGGGCTTGATATATTGGGCTGAGATCTAAACAATTAATATAAAGAAAATGGATGGCGGAAGGCGTTATAAATGTAAAGTTGGGCCTGGGCCCAACTAATAGAAAATAGCCGTTGCCTATAAACGCGGTAAACCGCCTTAAACTTCAGTCTAGCTCTATAAATACCCTCCGAACTTTTTGATTCCACTTCAAATTTCAATCCTCTTCAAAGACGGAAAAGTGTCCACCGTCCACGAGAGAAATAATATCTGTTCAGTATCGATATTTTCCCCACTATAAGTATTAGATTTTTAGATCACTTTTGGCGTCTTTTTTTTTTGAATCAGATCAGAATTATTCCGACCTAATTATCCTTGTTCCAACCCTATCAAATCCTAATCTAGCAAAATTATGGCGAAGCCCGTCTTTTTGACTAAAGCCCAACGCCTTCGCGACCAACAGAAGCTTGAAGAGCTCCACCGCTCTAACCACGCCAGTGATGGTAACTCAGATAGTAAACCGTCCTCTGATTCCGCCGACCGCCGGGATCGCAAGAGGCAGCGTGAGAGAGACCGCGAACCGGAACGGAGGAACCGCGAGCGGGAACGCGAACGTGAGCGAGAGGAAGAGGCTAAGGCGCGAGAACGGGAGAGGGCTGAGAGAGAAAGGGAAAAAGAATTGGAAGCCATTAAAGAGCAATATCTTGGAACAAAAAACCCTAAGAAGAGGGTTATTAAACCTAGCGAGAAATTTAGGTTTTCTTTCGATTGGGAGAACACGGAAGATACTTCGAGAGATATGAATTCTTTGTACCAAAACCCTCACGAGGCTCAGCTTTTGTTTGGGCGAGGGTTTAGGGCTGGAATGGATCGAAGGGGGCAGAAAATTCTCGCAGCGAAGAATGAGAAGGAGATGAGAGAAGAGATTAGGAGAAAAGAAGGGGTTGAAGAGAAACCAGAGGAAGCCGTAGCTCAGAGATTAAAAGAAGAAGCTGCGAATAAATATGATACTTTCGATATGAGAGTTGATAAGCATTGGTCTGAGAAGAAGCTTGAAGAAATGACTGGACGAGATTGGAGGATTTTTAGTGATGATTTTAATATCTCCTATAAAGGGTCGAAGGTTCCACGCCCAATGAGGAGTTGGGTTGAGAGTAAATTGAGTCCCGAGTTGTTGAAAGCTGTGGAAAGAGTTGGGTATAAGAAGCCTTCCCCGATTCAGATGGCTGCCATTCCTTTGGGGTTGCAGCAAAGGGATGTGATTGGGATCGCAGAGACAGGTTCAGGTAAGACTGCTGCTTTTGTTTTGCCTATGCTGTCTTATATTTCTAGATTACCTCCCTTGAGTGAAGAAAATGAAGCTGAGGGGCCTTATGCTGTTGTCTTGGCCCCAACTCGTGAACTTGCACAACAAATTGAGGATGAGACTATGAAATTTGCTCATTATTTGGGTATTAAGGTTGTTTCAGTTGTTGGTGGTCAGTCGATAGAGGAACAAGGGTTTAGGATTAGGCAAGGGTGTGAAGTTGTTATTGCCACGCCTGGTCGTCTGCTAGACTGTTTAGAAAGGCGGTATATTGTGTTGAACCAGTGTAATTATGTCGTTCTCGATGAGGCTGATAGGATGATAGATATGGGTTTTGAGCCCCAAGTTGTGGGTATATTGGATGCTATGCCGTCGAGTAATTTGAAACCAGAGAATGAAGATGAGGAGCTTGATGAAAAAAGGATTTATCGCACTACTTATATGTTTAGTGCTACGATGCCTCCAGCTGTTGAGCGGCTAGCCAGGAAGTATTTGAGGAATCCTGTTGTGGTTACCATTGGTACTGCTGGGAAGGCTACCGATTTAATATCTCAACACGTGATCAGGATGAAGGAATCTGAGAAGTTTCCGAGATTGCAGAAGTTGCTTGATGACCTTGGAGATAAGAAAGCAATTGTTTTTGTCAATACTAAGAAGAATGCTGATACTATTTCCAAGAATCTGGATAAGGTTGGTTATAAAGTAACAACCTTGCATGGTGGAAGATCACAGGGGCAAAGGGAATATAGCCTTGAAGGTTTTAGGGCGAAGAGATTCAATGTCCTTGTTGCTACAGATGTTGCAGGGCGTGGAATTGATATACCTGATGTTGCTCATGTCATTAACTATGATATGCCTAGTAATATTGAAATGTACACACATCGTATTGGAAGAACAGGACGTGCAGGGAAGACTGGTGTGGCCACAACATTTTTGACTCCGATGGACACTGATGTCTTCAATGATATCAAGAAGATGCTTAATTAAAGTGGCAGCCCTGTCCCTTTGTTTTTTCTGCTTCTGATTCTGAAACCTGTCTGTTTTATTACATGGCACCCTATTCTTTAATTTATGCTTTATCTGATTGTTTATCAATTTATGCTTTGTCTGAACTTAAGCGTTTGGGATGGGTTGAATTTCTGATAGTAATGCATTGGTTATCAAAAAAAAAAAAAGCAAAAAATAAATATATCTTCTGCAATGCAGGCTTAATTAAAACATAAAAACAACTCATGAGGCATATACAATGAATGCACTTGCACCAATGATTAGTGTTATAGTTAGATGGATGGTGGGTATTCACTTCTATGAAGAATCTTTAGAGTTTATGTTGTGTTCTATTAAAGTATATTAATGATTGTGTTGGAATTTCAGCCCCAACAAGGAAGAGTGTGCTCGTCATATCTAGAATTAAACCTTGAGGAAGTTGAACCCTGTATTTCGGGACTCAAGAGGTTTGCTTTTCTACCAATGTTTCTCATTTGTTTTGTCCAAGCCTTTATTCTTTTTAGACCTCATGATATTGTTCCTTCGAAAGAAATGAAGGCTGATGTGATTGGAGTTCTTGTCTTAACAATTAAGTTGGTTTCAAGGTAAGTCTTGCAACTGCTGCATATCTAAGTTCTTCTCATTTATGCCCTGACTAAAGCACATTGTCTTGTTCTAAGGGGATGATAATCTACTGTGAATTTCTTGATAATAATTTCTTTCTTTGACTTTCCATGGGTTAGATGAACAATGAATATAACAATTAGATACAAAGTATGATGATCAAGAAAAGTGTAAAATTTACCTTGAAAGACAAAGCCAGACATCTTTGATTACAAGTAAAGATCGTTGCGATACTTTGTTTTATTCATAAGTACTGTATGTTAAATATGGTCATCAATCTGACAACAGAACAAGAAAGCCACCTAAGTAGTGATATCATTCTTCGTGTGGACAGATTCTCTCTTTAACCCATTTCTTGACAGCTTACCTCCCTTATCTTTTAAAAACCCATGCTTACTTTTGTGAGAATCCATCGACTTTAGCACCCTCATCAACATGTTAGTAATTAAAGGATGAATAATATTAGGTGGGCAGGACATGAAGATGAAATAGGCAAAGTTTGACGTAAGCTTCTCTCCTTCAACATATAAATTTAATAGAGTGATTTGCTTCTATTGAACCTTTAAACACAATCTGCTGAATGTTGCAGGGCTTTGCTGTGCCAAAAGAGGCACAGGACAAAGTGGCAAAATTTTCATTCCTTGGGCGGCCAGCAGAAGCATGGCAGTGATGTGATTGCTGCTATTACAAGCTGCACCAATACATCAAACCCTAGTGTTAATGCTTGGAGCTGGTCTTGTTGCAAAAAAGGCTTATGAACTTGGTTTACAGGTTTGGCATTATATAGTTGCTTATGTATTGGAAATTCAGGGGAGTTGGATGAGTCAGTTGCTGCTGCTATTTCAGAAAACGGTACTGTTGAAAATATATGCGTAATGCTTCCGTTGGACTTGGATCCATTATTTGTATGATGTAGATTTCAAATATATGATGTGTGCTAACATGTCAATCATATTTACTAGCTGAACTGAGATTTAAGTTTGGTTTTGACATACCAATCTAAATTAACTCTACTATTCTGTTCAGACATTCTAGCAGCTGCCATGCTTTCTGGGACAAGAGCCAACTACCTTGCTTCACCTCCTTTAGTTGTTGCCTATGCACTTGCAGGCACGGTACGTAATATCTGATTAACAATTTCGCTGTGAAAGATCTTTGGTCATGGACATGGAAGTAATCTCTGCTTCAACCACCACACAATCGTTAACAATTAGGCCGTGGCCATCCTTAGATTCCAGAACAGGCAACCTTATGAAGTAGGGGAAGCCCCAAGCTTTGTCGGAGGTGCTAAACCATGCATTACCTGGATAACAACAAAGTATACTAAAGTCTAAATCTCTTATAGCAATTGACCATTATTTTGCAGTTAGCCCTTACCTGCTTTCTCTGTTGTCTTACTGTTCTCTTCATTGCGTTGATCGCTTATTCGCATCTTGAATTCCACATAAATTTTGGTTCCAGAGGGAAACTTTTGGTGGTCTTGTAGCCATAGATAAATAGAAATGAACTTTTTCTGCACTTTTGGAACACCTTTTGGATATATGTGTAACTTCCTGCATTAGACCCAGAAAATAATATCATTTCAAAATCAAACATCATTTTTTTTTTATATTTATTAATGGCTTAAAATATCAGACTACACTATTTGAGCTTGTTAGGTTAGATAATAGATATACAAACCATTTGTAGTCCCCAACAGAAAACTCGTCGGAAAAGTGACCTGATTCCGGTAACTTGGAGAAATTTTCGATGGTCCAACTATAGGGATTTTTACTAGGGTTATCCCGGACGAAAAAACATTCCCCTTTACCTTGATTTTTTATAAGAAAAACTTCAACTCCAAACTTGCATTTGCCTTCATTACCCATTAGATAGCCCTTTGAAGTATCAATGAATTCTGCCAGAGGCAACAATTGAGAAAATCCCCATTCTTTCTGTATTGCATTGAACCGATTCAATCTCCCACCTATATATTAAGAACAAATAATCACCATAAAAACATGAATCATGATACATATTTATATTCAAAATAAGTTGAAGAATTATTACCTTGAATGCTCATGAACTGATCCTTATTGTAGTTAAATAAAAAGAAAGTGAGAAGAGCATCAACTTCCCATCCAGGCTCTAGATTTTGGAAGTGATCTTCAATTCTTAAGTAAAGAGAAATATGATCATCTCCATTTCTTTGCTTGTCTCCCTCTGGGTACAAAATCAACCTCCTGCAATAAATCAAAGAAAACCCATTACAAATCAGAAATATATTTTCTTAATTTCCCAAAGTGCAAAAATCTCTAACATTCTTCAAAGGAAATTGATCAAAAACATGGAAAACAACTCACCATTTGTAGCCACAAGCTTCAAACACAGTTGATTCATATGTATCAAGTCCAGTTTTGGAAAGGATTTTGGAAAGGAATGGAAGTGACTCCATTTCTAATGTGTAATGGACTGGTGCCTCTTTTCTCCATGTTACTGTAAATTTGTCATCGGGTACCACTGCCACATGATTTTCCAATCTAGCTAATTAAATCTCAATTCCAACTCTCTCAATATATCTATTTTTTAAGAATTAATCTTTCTTTACCTTTGAATTCATTGGTAGGCTTGTGTTCATCATCTCCTATTTGGTTGGTGGCCATGACTGAATGAAGAGTTGTTGTGGGAATGGATTCAGCCTTTTGGGATTGGGTAAACATTTTTGATTGATAATCTTAAAAGGTTTTAACCCTTATAGTAATTAATTTTGATGAAGAGGTTTGTAAATGAATAAACATATACTATGTAAATATATTCTTAAACCCTGGGCAGGAAAAAGGCATAATTCTTAGCTAGTTAATTAGATTTTTATATAACGATTTCTTGTTCCTCTAGATATTCTGTTTTATAATTTTAGGCAAGGCATGAAGGCATCAGCAGTAAAATTCAACAGCCATGGGAGATTGATTCTTTCACTCACTTCTACTTTTATTATATGCTGTTTTTCTAATCTTCACCATTAATTTTTCCCCCTTTCTGGTGAGAAAACGGGCCCAAGCCCCAAATAATTTAGGACAATTCTAGATTGACTTGTCCCCAAACAATTAGGCCCAAGGCTCAATACCCAACCAAGGTCCAAATGGCCCAATACACTATGAAGAGTCAAAGTATGTGCTCATAATCTCCACTCTCTCTACCAATAAGGGGTTGGATCAAGTGGTAAGCGGCTTGTTCCAGTTTAAGCAGGTCTCAGGTTCGCAGCTGCCCCTATTGGGAGACTCACCCACCATAACCAGGTGCATGACGCGGGTCGGATCCGGATTAGTCAGGACTAAGCCCTAGATATCGAATGGGATACCCATAATCTCCACTCTCTATGCTCTTAGCTAGGTTTCTTTAACTCTTTCTAAGCCATTATAAATCCTATTAGTTAGTTTAAACATAGGATTGCATAAATTTATGATTTTGTTGATAAATTACATATATAAACTTTCAACTATGTGTTAGAAAGTTTGAATGAAAAATACATGTGGCTTTTTATCATGTCAAAATTGGTTAAAATGCCAAGTCCAAGTGGTTGAGAAAATAACTCAACCACTCAGATCATGGGAAGGTTTGGTAAATAAAATCACCAAAAAATATCTCATAAATCTGATTTCTGGGCTGATTTTCTTGAATTTTTTATTCCAACTTTACCCCACCATTGGCCTATAAATAGAGACTTTCCCTTCTGCTTTCAACACAACACCGAAAAGCAAAAAGCTCTCTTCCTCCTTTTCTTTTTCTGCATTAGTTTTAAGTGTTCCAAAATTGTTCTGGTTCGTTTGAGAAGAGGGTGTGCTTCCTCTTACTCAATTTTGACTTGTTGTATCCTGGGAAACAGAGTCTGGTTTCAACCTCGAGCACGGGAGGCAGGCAATCTGTTTTAAGAAAACTGCTACAAGCAGGCCTCGAGCTTCCTTTCGGTCTATTCTAAACCCTCTTTCTTTTGTTATTTTTATAGTTGATTTGCCATTGATTAATCTGTTGAATTTGAGTAGCTAATTCTTGGTTTGATTCACGTTTTATTCATATTTATATATATATATATATATTACTTTGTCATAATCTGTTGGTAACATAGTTTTGACAAAGTAATCACTAACAAGCCATACCTCCTAACAATGTAAGGGGTGCGATGTATGGCTTGTTAGTGATTAATAAAATCAAAAGGATTAAACAGTAAAAGGAAACCAACAAAATCCAAAACTAACAAAATTTGAAAACCAAAAGGATAAGTCAACTATATATATATATATATAACGTTATAAGACAAATATTAAAACATAATTACAAATTATCCAAATGTAAGAAATATTAATATATCCAAATGTAAGAAATATTAATATATAAGAAACTAAAAGATTAGCCAAATGTTAACAATAGTAACAGAATTCTAAAAATATCAAACCAACGTAAATAATGAGAAATGCAAAATATATAAAACACGTGATGAAATAAAGCTAAATGAATTGCAATTAAAATGAAAAATTAAAAGCAATTCAAAACTATGTTACCAACAGATCATAAAACGTGAATCAAATGAAGAATTAGCTACTCAAATTCAAAATATAGATCACAAAGTATATATATATATAAATATGAATAAAACGTGAATCAAATCAAGAATTAGCTACTCAAATTCAACAGATTAATCAATGGCAAATCAACTATAAAAATAACAAAAGAAAGAGGGTTTAGAATAGACCGAGAGGAAGCTCGAGGCCTGCTTGTAGCAGTTTCCTTAAAACAGATTGCCTGTCTCTCGTGCTCGAGGTTGAAACCAGACTCTGTTTCCCAGGATACAACGAGTCAAAATTGAGTAAGAGGAAGCACACCCTCTTCTCAAACAAACCAGAACAATTTTGGAACACTTAAAACTAATGCAGAAAAGAAAAGGAGGAAGAGAGCTTTTTGCTTTTTGGTGTTGTGTTGAAAGCAGAAGGGAAAGTCTCTATTTATAGGCATTGGTGGGGTTAAGTTGGAATAAAAAATTCAAGAAAATCAGTCCAAAAATCAGATTTATGAGATATTTTTTGGTGATTTTATTTACCAAACCTTCCCATGATCTGAGTGGTTGAGTTATTTTCTCAACCACTTGGACTTGGCATTTTAACCAATTTTGACTTGATAAAAAGGCACATGTATTTTTCATTCAAACTTTCCAACACTATGTATATCAACTAAGCGAATATGCTGCAATTATTATATGTATGAACGTAATTAGCAAATGATAGGCTCAAATTAGCAGTTAATTAGCTTTTCCCTTTGTATTAATTGGAAACTTGAAAAGAAGGGAATTGAATACATCAATGCTTTTAGGTATAAAAACTACATAGGTGGTGGCAGTGGCATGCTTGGAAAATCATCATCGCTCCCTTCTTCAAAATCATCCATTATTCTTCTAGGAAAAGATGTGGGATTAACCATAGCCATGGACATGGAAACGATTTGCAGTTCAATTTCCATAGCGTCCCTTAATATAAGGCTTTTCGAATTTTGTAAGTCATCCAACTTTATAAAGTAAGGGAAACCCCAAGCTTTTTCTGAAGCACTAAACCAAGCATTACCTGCATATATCACACAAATTATGATAATAATTATATATGCCATTAATTGAATTCAACATCAAATTATAAGTACTCATCTAAGGACTTACCTCTTTTTGTTATTTTGTCTGATTGATTTTCATGGACAAGATCGTTTATAGATATCTTGAATTCAACATGCATCTTCTGTCCAAAAGACATTTTGGATTGATCTAAGCATAGGTAAATAGAAAGATACTTGGCCTTCACATTCGCCTTGGAAATACCTTTGCGATAAAGATGTACTTTCCTGCATACATAAGTACGCGGGTGCATCAAACAATTACTATTTACATGATATATCGTCAATAGCACACCTCAATAGTTAAAACTCGAGATTTTCAAGCTTCGAAATCTTGAAAAATGAAAAATGGGATTTAAATTTTATAGAATTCATATGTACATACCATTGGTAGTCGCCAATAACAATTGGCTTTGAAAAGAGGTCTTCTTTCAACTGGGAAAATTTATCCACATTCCAAACGTAGGCTTTTTCACTTTGTTGTAGGGTGCAAAAACGTTCTTCTTTTCTTCCACTTCCCATAACAAAAATCTCCACTCCAAACACACAACTATTGTTAACCAAGAACCCATTGGAAGCATTGATTTTGAAACAATTGAGTGAGACTTGCTGGGAATTTTCTGATTTAATTCGCCTCACTTTTGTATCTAGGTTAATTATAATCATATCACTAATCAATATGATGTATGCATATAAAAATGCATAAAAGAGAGATTATCAAAATTATTTTATATTACCTTGAATGCTCAAGTACCTATTATTAAGTTGGTCATATACGAAAAATATCACAAGAGCATTAATCTCATTTTCCATCCGTAAAGAGCTTATAAGTTTCAAGTAGAGAGAAATTTGATCACTTTGATTCCTTTTCTTGTCTCCCTCCTCAGGGTACAGCAACAACTTCCTGCAAGAAAATAAAGGAATAAATTAAGATCATTCTTTTGTCTTTTCCATGCTAAATTATATACGGCTTATTAGTCTTTTTGCTCATTGAACTATTGTATTAAGGACATTTTGCCCCTAACTTTAAATCGAGACAACTTGTCTCATGAATTTCCAAATTCAAGCCAATTAGCCTCATAAACTTCCCAAGTTCAAGATATTTTTCTTTTTATGGAGGGGGTAAATTGTCTTGAATTAGAAAAGTTCAAGAGACAGATTGTCTCAGGTACAAAGCGTCCCCATAGTTCAGGGGCAAAAAGACTTATATAAGCTAATTATATATAATAAAATCAAACGTTAATTTGACAAAGGAAAGTGTCAAAATGTAATACCAATCATAGCCACCAACGTCGAATTCTTTTGATTCATAATGGTTAAGTCCAGTTTTCTTAAGGATTCCAACAAGTGACGAGAAGGAGTCGATTTTCCATAAATAATGTGACGGAGGAACTTCTCGCCATCTTAACGAAATATTTTCGTCCAACCCTTTGAATAATTCATCTGAAAATGGTTAATTTATTACACACATGCAATTAAAAAAATGGTCATTCAAAACAAAAAAAAAAAAATGAAATGGTACCTGCAATTTGGTTGTCACTGTCACGTTTGGTAGTAGAAGAAGAAGGCTTTGGTTCCCCATTTGGCATAATCATGATTGCAGCTTTAATGGAAGCAGCTGATTAATTTTCAGACCTTTTGGTGAACTTTTCAGGGCAATCTGTGATTTTGAGTCATTGAGTGATCTTTTAACATTCTTAAACCAAAGGCTGGGAAACGTATAAATGATAAATCCAAGCTGCTCTGTTTGGAAATTCCAATTTCTCTTTGTAAAAACAAAGTATCAGATTCCAATGACTTAATACCCTTTTCCCCCTTTAAACCTGTATGTTTGGACGTTTTGTCCCCGAACTTCAATTTTGGGACGTTTTGCCCCTCAAGTTAACGGCAACGTCAGCAATGTCACGTCAAGTTCAAGTTCAAGGGGGAAAATGGTAATTTTTCCGATTCCTAATATCTTCCTAAAGTGTGAGAAATTATAGTTTTTAATGCCTTCTTGAAATGAAATTAAGAATTTAGTTCTCTTCCACTATAGAAAATGTCTTGCAAATTGCAATGAGTTCCCCTGCTTCACGTTCAACTAATTGCAAATTGCAATAAATTTAGTTCTCTTCTACTAAACTACTTGCTTTTTGGGTTTAAAGACATAAATCCTTTAATAGAACTACAAAGCTTGGAACCTTTACTAAGTCCAAAAGTAAGCAAGAAAAAGTGATTAGTGGAAGTCCAAGTAACATTAAGCATTATATATTAAAGCTGATTGAACTTAAATTACACAAAAAGGTGATAATTTTCCCTTAATTTCCAAGATTCAATCTTGAGACCTTTTTCATAATTCTAAGTTCTAACATTTGAAAAAGAGAAAAACAGAGTCATATAATGACATAATTTCATGATTCCTTCGTTTTGCACATACAAATGACAGAAAGATTTTCATTAATTCAACCAAAGGATCCCACATAAAACCCGGTCCGACATGATTAGTGATCAAAAACAAGATCAAACGACATGAAAAATGCAGTTTCACACAAGGTACAAATCAAAAGTTTTCTTTACAATAACAGAGTTCATCAGTTAATCAAGACCAAAACTATATAAAGTTACAGATAATTCAATAATTATACTGTTATTATTAATTGGTTAATGTTCTTCTGGAATACTTTCCAATTCTGGCCTCCAACCACCATGAAAACCATCATCATGATCATTAGAAACCCTAATTCCTCTCAGTTTCATAACTTTTATCAATTGCTCCATGGAAGAGTTTTGCTGCTTCAAATCTTTTCTGCAACTCAAAATTTGCTTCAACTCTTTCTGTGTCACCACTAGCCTTATCCTCACAACCCCATTTCTGGACTCGCCTTGATTTTCTTCATTTAACTTAAATCTCACCATTTTCTTCTTCTTAACCTTCGTCTCAAGCTCAACCTTGTTCTTGGGTTCTTCTGACTGGGAACAACAAGAAGCTGCAAATTCCCCTGTCTCCTCCATGGATTCAACTTGGGAACTTTTTGGCTCATGTTCAATTGGGTCGTTTTCTTCTGCTAGAACTTTGTTGTTACTTGTCAAGCAATTCCCCATTTTTGGTATGTGAAAGCAAGAAAAAAAAAGGAGAAATCAGATTAGAAAGGGAGAGAAGTAAGGGAAGAGAGTGAAACATTAATATAGAGGAAACAAGGAAGGTAGAGCACATGAAAATGCGGTTTTAACGCCGGGTTTTGATAAGAGAAGGTGAGATACCTTTGCAAAAATTCCAAATATATCTTTTTATTATTATTTTTTTTCCACTAATATCCAAAGCTTTGCTATTATTAATCCGGATTCGATCCGCATCAGCGTCACACATCTGGGTTTGGTGGGTGAGTCTACTAACGGGGCGGCTACGTACGCAAGATCTCGAACCTGATACATGCTTAAATTGAAACGAGTCATTTACCACTAGATCCAACCCGTATTAGTCCAATTATATCTTTTTACATGTTAATTAATGATCTTTTTAGTTAAAATTAACAATTTTTTGATTAATGACTTGATAAGCATCTAGTCGGCTATTACCTTGTACCAAAAGTATTTGTCATGTTCATGTACAAAAATGACCCAAAAATTAAAAATTTAACAAACTTTGGTCCACCAATTTGCATAGTTTAAGCTTCAAGGCAGCTTAAATTTTGTTCCTTTTTGGAATTTTATTACTGACCATTTGATTAATCTAGATTCTTGATCAACAGTTGAAAGTATTATGTATTTGCTCAATGACAATAATGAGTCCATCTTTGATAATGTAACACGTAGCCCTACTTAGCGACCGGTGACCCAATTAGCTTTGTGATTAAATTACTAATTTTGGGAGGTGGCAGGTTATTATTGGAGCCTTTCAGGCTCCTCCCAAATTACTTGATTAATTAATAATTTATTATAAAATCAGAATCGGTTTAAGGGCCTCTAATTGCGCTTAATTACTGCATTTGCTTCACAAAAGTTGCTTGAGCTTGACCCACACTTTCTTAGGGAATATTTATTGTGTTGTTTCCATATTGTTGTTGGCTTCTTAATAGCATATATGCAATTGGATTTGAGAAATCATTGCTTACATAATATTTAGTTTTAATATTCTTTTTATATCAATCTAGTTGCATTAACGTCCAATAATAC
This sequence comes from Corchorus olitorius, assembly GCA_001974825.2. Lineage (NCBI taxonomy): Eukaryota > Viridiplantae > Streptophyta > Magnoliopsida > Malvales > Malvaceae > Corchorus > Corchorus olitorius. The sequence continues at coordinate 14,987 of AWUE01019668.1, read as the reverse complement.
ACTGTGATATACCTAATGATTTTTGTATCTTATATATTGTCATAAGGATAAGCCTTTAATTTCAAGATTTTTTTTATAAAAGAAAACAAAAACAAGAACGAGAAAATAATTAGACTCAAATTAATTAGAGATTTGATTTTCCAATCCAACCTAACCAACTGCCAAGCAAACCATATCAACTGAATCTACATTGATCCAAGCAAATCCAACCAATATGATTGCCCGTCCCCTTATTAATTGGATTAGGATGGAATTTGCAACTACTATAGCTAGCTCAATATTAAAATTTGTAGATATGAATCCAATGCTTAAGAAACTATTCATCCACCTCAATATATGAGACCTTAATGGAAAGAATTCAAAAATATCCCTTAAATAAGGTCTCAAATTCGGAATTAAAATCCCCTCCATCCATTTTTTGTGGCTCATCCACCAAATTATGCCACGTTTCCCTAGTATTATATCTTGTTTGTTTTCGAGTTTTAACAAATAGTAAAAATCTCAATTAAAACCAGATTTAGCCCCAAATTAACAACAAATAATTATATATAAGGATTAGTCCTAAATTTTAATACATTCCCCATAGGGTTTTAGAATGAAAATATAAAATTTAATTTAACTATGCAAACAAGAAATAACATTAAAAAATGAAAAATGACACGTGTCATTATTTGTTGGATAGCGCACAGTGGGACACAAAAATTGGAGGTAGAGGATTTTTATCCTCAAATTCGAGTCTCAAATCCAACTTAACTCAACTTCGAATTAATTGGGTCTAATATATATCACTACAAACAAGAACTTGTACCAAAAAATAAAAAAGAACTTTGGGACCTCCTTATATGTATCTATCAAGGCTTTGAACATGGAAATCGGGTGAATTATAATAAGAAAGCTTAACATTTAATTATGCAAATATGGAGGGTAAGTAGAATAATAAATGAAACAATAAGAGAATATTACTTTATTAATGTGCATAGATTGATGATTAAATAAGTTTTGACATAAAATTAGTTAAGCTTAGTCAAATTTTGTGCTTAGAACACGCAATGTATATAGCAAAAAGGGTGTGGTGGAGGTGGGTTCACTGAACATGAGATGTCCTTCAAGTTTAGGGCACCTATTTGAAACCTTGTTTTTGCAGTTATTAATTTATTAAAATTATATATATAATCACTTCAATTTTATAGTATGTATATAGGGTCGTTGAAAAATGAAAATGATGAACTGAAAAAGTGACAAACGCGTTAATACAGTTACATTAGAGGGTATCTATCACATGGGTTAGGTCATAAACTTCGTGTATAATTTTTTTCTCATGAAATGTTGGAATCCTTTTTGTTCTATTGTTTTGCATGTGGAAGATGGCCCCATTTATGACCTTTTCTTTGCTTATAGTTTCCACAGAATATATAATATAATTGAATTATAATAATGGGAGACAGGCATTCACCAAAGCTCCAAACATATTTATTTGGTTTGACTAAGGTAACATCCATTTTGTCTTTCAAGAGTTACGTGTGTTAAGGAGAAGGTTATGAGATTTTTTTAAAAGTTTTGTAATGAATGTGAATTCAATGTCAATTCGGTTAATCGAATTTCTTATTTGGTTATTTTGGATGTAACATCATCATTAGTTTATATATAAAAACTTACTTACGTCTCTCTAATCATCTTCGTTCTCATGTCATTTGTATATTACTTTAAAGTTTAAAAGATGTTGAGCCAAAAGTATGAGAGGAATTGTAAATTCTTTAATTATTATTTTGGAACAAGGCTACCTCAATTATGTCAAAGTCAAGTTGCACTGAATTTCAAATAGAAAGAAATTACATAATTCTCTATTCGTAAAATTCAAATTCGTAATTTTGTTTCCGGGAAAAAAAGTTAAGGTGAGGAAATGCTGTCCAGTTCAAAGTCAAAACATACCACAAGTCTCGAAAAGGATTTACAATGGTACTTACAGATAATCTATTAATAAGAACTGTTGGCACAACTCCAACCCAAACATTTCAAACAGAGACTCAGAACCTTGCCAATTCAATTGGCCAAATTCGTAATCGTAATTGAACTCTTTCAAAGCATTTTCATTTGCGTATGTATAGATATTGGGCCTAAGCTAGAGAATGGGAATTTCATAAGAAAAGCCCGATCAAATTCCAATGTCATTTTTGTTGAACTTGGGCTGAAACAAGGCTTCACAGTTTTTTTTTTTGGCACAACAAGGCTTCACAATTTAAATACAAAAGCTTGACATGAATCAAGGCCAGGTTTAGCATAGCCTATATATTCGATTCTTTCATTAGCCCATAATTATAAATATTTGGGTAAAAGGCCCATAAATTGATTGTGCAAAACTAGAACTAGCCATAAGATAAGGCCAAGAAATTTTTACCAACATTTATTCTCAAATTTCAAGTATGGAATGGAAGCACTTTAATTAAGTATATTAAGTAGGAAATACTACGTAATAACCAGTTACTATTTATAGCCCTTGCAAATTCAAGAATAGAGGGATTGGAGCGTTGAAATTTTCAATGCTTAGCAAAGCCTAAACCTAATGATTTGGTTTTTGATTTTTATTGAATAGTTTTGATGATTGCTTCTTGCAATTTTTAACACATGAAAAATATAAAGATAGATGGAAACTCTCTCAATCTCTGAATTACAAAGACTACTTTACATTGGATAATATTAGATTGTCCTCCCTATCTTTGTATTCTCTACACTATAAAAAAAAAATTATATCAATTAAACAAATCCAAACATAGCAAGTAGATTTGTTTTCTTCGTGTGCTTTAAAAAATAGGAAATTGGTTTTGCTTCAAGAAGAATTGGAAATTGGTTGAAATAAAAGCTTGAATGGTCAAACTCTATATATCTTGCATTGGACCCCAAATCTGGTTAAGGGTAGATCATAAACTATTAAAAACCCATTTCACCAACCATATGATATCTCTGGCCATTTCCCACATGAAGCCTACGGATATGGGCCATTATGTTACCAAAACAGAGGAAGAAGAGCACAATGGAAAAAAAAAAAAAAATCAAAACCCAGATATAATTAGTGCTGAAAAAGACTTATATAACCAGAAGAAGACAACATTAGAAATATGATCTTTTGATCACTGGTTTTATAACGAAACAGAACCTTAAATTGGTGGTAATTAAAATGGTTAGGTTTGGAACAAATCAACATAATGGACATGGGTCAATTTGGTCTCTAATTCATAACTATACTAAGGAAAAGGAGTCAAAATATATACTAAATTTAAGTTCATATATATATATATATATATTCATCTAACCGTATTCAATAATATTCTGAAATCAAGGGATTTACTCTGCAAATATATGTAGGGCATATGCTCAATGTTAAAAGGAATAGCCTTTTAAAGATGCAACACATTTAAAATCATAGTACTTTCGAAATTTCCTACGTATCAAACAATTTAATTCGAATAGAGAATTGTTCAAAGAAGTAGATTGCTGAACGTCCGACGCGCTAACGCGGGCCGATCCACTTGTTCCCATTATTTGTAACTAAGACTAAACCTATAATTAATTTGTTACCTTAATTATTAAACGGGGTAACCGACGATAAAATTAGGCGGGTCTAAAGTATTTTATCAACATTATTTGTTTAACAATCATTTGGCCTGATGGTAAAGTGCTGGACTCTTAGAGAGCAATTGTTTTTGTTACTTTCCCAGGGAAGTAATGGGTGGAAACACTCTCCATGGTTTAGTTTAGATTTTATTAGGTGGGAAAATAAAAGGTGGAAACACTTTCCATGGTTTGGTTTAATTAAATAAAGGTGAGAAAGTAACCCAACTTTCCCTCGTATGAGGGAAAATAGATTCTCATGGGGGGAGTAGGAAAAAAACTTTCCATAGAAAGTACTCTCTTGAGAATCACTCTCCTTGAAATGACTCTCCATGGAGAACACTCTCCCGAGAATCACTTGAAAGCACTCTCCTCGGAAAGTAACAAACGACCTGTTAGTTTTAGTGTACATGAACCATGAGGTCTTGGGTTCTAGTCTCACGGAATGTGAGTTTAGTTTGTAATTTATTTTGTTTGTGTATTTGTTATGTTTGGTAGTTATAGATGAAATTAAAGATTTTACAATCTTATTTGATTTATATACGCTTCAATTCGTAAATAGGGAAACCAATGTATTTGCACATTCTCTAGCTAAGATTGAGTTGGATAATCGTGTGGTGCAGGACTATTCCTCCCAGCATTTGTAATCTCTGATTATTGATTAATGAAAGTGTTTATTTGATAAAAAAAAGCATTATTGGCGGGTGTTTATGTATTTTAAAAAAAAATTCCCCCTACTATATATTATATTATATATTATTACTATTTTTCAAAATAAAATATTATTAGTATTTCTCATTCAAATTCCTTTAGAGGATAATATTAAATTTGAACAATTCATTTTCCAACAAACCTTTTAAAAATTCACCTCAAGTAAAATTTCAATTTACATTAAATTTTCATTTCAGTTAAATTAAATAAAAGGATACGTGCGGTCACCACATGTCCATAAATATATAAGAATCTAAAAATTCCATAAATATATAAGAATCTAAAAATTATAATTATCAACGTCTGATCTCCCAACTCCCAAGCCTTCTTCTCATCCTTCCAAGTTCCAACCAAAAAAACACAAACGCAGATCTAGAGATCACACCTAGCCTTCTTCTAAAAACTCAAACCCTTCTCATCCTTCCAATAGAATTCAAGATTTTTTTTTGGCTGAAATAGAATTCAAGATAAAACATAACTTTTTTTTAAGAAAAGTTATTTTTTGTTTTGAATTTTCTTGGTGATAGATTTTGTTTTCAATTCAACGAAGTTTTATCATTCTTCTACATAATAATACTTACATAGCAGGGAAACCCTCTTTCGAAGGCGGTGCTAAACACTTTATTCTTGAAAGTGGTTTTCTTGGGAAAGACAGAGATTTTTATTCTTTTTTATATATCTAATCTCTCATTTTTTTATATTTGTATTTTTAGAATATATATGTTTTATATTATTTATTCAAAATTATGTGTTATTATCTATGCCGCCTCTGTTTGATGGAGGTAACAAGCTACTTTGGAGATCCTTCATCACTTTTGTGGTTTGTTCAATTTGCTATGAAGTAAAGAGGGAAATCGTGAGATAATGCACTCAAAATATAACGGTTTTTTTTTTGTATGATGACCATAGACATAGAATCGAAATTTTGCCATCTTCATAACAGCATTATATAGGTCTTGATGAACATGGATGCTTGTACCTATATTATTATTTTATATATATAAAGATAACCCCCTTTCTTGTGGGGTTGACATGTGCCCAAATTCATGGGTGATACTTGTCACCCATGGCCAAATGAAAAATGGGTTATTCATGCAATGATCCTTGTAGATTTCAACTTTATGCTATTGAGTCCTTTTGATATTTCTTATCAGTCATTCAACTTAACTTATTTTACATTAAAGCCCCCACACATTAATCCTTTATGCAATTTAGTCCTCAAGCTTTTTATTTTATACAATTTAGTCCTTTAAAATTATTTCTTTAACTTTTGACTTTTATTAATTTTACTCATTAATACTTTAAAAAATGTTTTGTAATACTTTTCTATTACTCCTTAAATTTGTGAGAGTGGGATCAACTTCATTAATTTACATTGAAGCCCTCAAACATTGATATTTAATGCAATTTAGTCCTCAAGCTTTTTATTTTACACAATTTAGTCCGTTTTTAAAATTTCTTTAACTTTTATTGTTTTATTATTTTTACTCATTAATACTCTATACAAATGATTTGTAGTACTTTTCAATTAGTCCTTAAATTTGTGAGAGTTAGAATTGTTGTGTGTACAAATAATAAGAGGTGTGGTCGCAGCGGAGCGTGGCTGGGTATTTGCTTGTTATATTTAAATTGCTATATTTCTTATTACTTTACTTCGAATTCTTTGTTCTGGATAAAAAAGTAGCTCTATATCTATATATGTAAATGAAACTCAATTTCTCAGAGTTGTTCATTTTAGTGGTGGGCCTGGGTTTTCCTGCATTGATGGAATCACTCAAGGTCCAAAAAAGGATTGCATTTAAAGGCAATTTCAGTAAAACTCCTCTGAATTGAAGGCAAGTGATGCGCGTCACAACACAACAATCGTAAATTCTCTAACTTATAGTTAGGGTAAGTACGAGTCGATCCCACAGAGAACTATCGTTTTAATTATCTTTCCTAAAGTTGTGAATTAAACTAAAATGGGGTTTTTGTGAATAAAGTGATTAAACTAAATAAAATACAAAATAAACTAGTAGCGATATTAAAGAAACAATTAAATAGATATTCCAATTTCAAGACAATCACACTTTTAGGATAAAAGGATTTGATTTTTGGTATCAATTGATATCAACTTATAAATAGATAGTTTTAGCCGAGATCGTGTACTAACCATCACGGTTTTTGGCTAAAAACGCGTTTCGAAGTGCCGGCTCAATTTTGCAGGACTTTTGGCACAAAGACTCCTTGAAATATATTTATTCATCAAACCAAATGTCAGCCACATTTGATATAAGGATTTGTTTTTACGAGCATCTCAATCTTGTTTTGATTTAATTAGAAATTAATTCGGAAACAAATGGAAAACGATATTAGAAGCGTGAAAAGCCCGTCAATATTTTCGACGTTGAATTATATATTTTTTCTAAATATTTCACATAAAATTGAGTAAAAACTTTTCGGGTCAGTTTTTAGCGGAGATCGTGTACTAACCATCACGGTTTTTGGCTAAAAACACGTTTTGGAGGGCTGGCTCAATTTTGCTGGACTTTTGGCACAAAGACTCCTTGAAATATCTTTATTCATCGAACCAAATGTCAGCCACATTGGATATAAGGATTTGTTTTTACGAGCATCTCAATCTTGTTTTGATTTAATTAGAAATTAATTCGGAAACAAATGGAAAACGATATTAGAAGCGTGAAAAGCCCGTCAATCTTTTCGACGTTGAATTATATATTTTTTCTAAATATTTCACAAAAAATTGAGTAAAAACTTTTCGGGTCAGTTTTTAGCGGAAATCGTGTACTAACCATCACAGTTTTCGGTTAAAAACGCGTTTCGGGGCCCCGACTCAGATTTGCATGATTTTTGGCAGAAAGACTCCTTGAAATATCTATATTCAATTAACCAAATCTAAGCCACAATTGATTTAAGGATTTGATTTTACGAGCATCTGAATCTTGTTTCGATTTAATTAATTAGAAATAAATTCGGGGAAAAAAAGGAAAAACGATATTAGAAGTGTGAAAAACCCATCAATTTTTTTGGCATCAAATTATATATTTTTTCTAGAGTATTGTGGCAATGAATTGAGGAAAAAAAATTCGGGTCAGTTTTTGCAAAATTTTAGTCGAAATCGTTTACTCATCATGGTTTTCTGAATCTTGTTTCGATTTAATTAGAAATAAATTCGGAAAAAAAGGGAAAACTATAAAAGAACCGTGAAAAACCCTTCAATTTTATTTGGTGTTGAATTACATATTTTTTCTGAGTATTCTGGCAAAAAATTGAGGGAAAAAATTTTCGAGTCATTTTTTGCAACATTTTAGCCGAGATCGTGTACTAACCATCACGGTGTTTGGCTAAAAACGCGTTTTGGAGGGCTGACTCAATTTTGCTGGACTTTTGGCACAAAGACTCTTTGAAATATATTTATTCATCGAACCAAATGTCAGCCACATTGGATATAAGGATTTGTTTTTACGAGCATCTCAATCTTGTTTTGATTTAATTAGAAATGAATTCGGAAACAAATGGAAAACGATATTAGAAGCATGAAAAACCCGTCAATCTTTTCGACGTTGAATTATATATTTTTTCTAAATATTTCACAAAAAATTGAGTAAAAACTTTTCGGGTCAGTTTTTAGCGGAAATCGTGTACTAACCATCACGGTTTTCGCCTAAAAACGCGTTTCGGGACCCCGATACAGTTTTGCATGATTTTTGGCAGAAAGACTCCTTGAAATATCTATATTCAATTAACCAAACCTAAGCCACAATGGATTTAAGGATTTGTTTTTACGAGCATCTCAATCTTGTTTCGATTTAATTAATTAGAAAAAAATTCAAAAAAAGGGAAAAACGATATTAGAATTGTGAAAACCCGTCAATTTTTTGGCATCGAATTATATAATTTTTCTGAGTATTTTGGCAATGAATTGAGGAAAAAAATTCGGGTCTTTTTTTGCAAAATTTTAGTCGAAATCGTTTACTCATCATGGTTTTCTGAATCTTCTTTCGATTTAATTAGAAATAAATCCAGGGAAAAAAAAGGAAACACGATAACAAAAGCGTGAAAAACCCTTCAATTTTTCGGCGTCGAATTATATATTTTTTCTTAGTATTTTGGCAATGAATTGAGGAAAAAAAAATTTCGGGTCTTTTTTTGCAAAATTTTAGTCGAAATCGTTTACTCATCATGGTTTTCTGAATCTTGTTTCGATTTAATTAGAAATAAATTCGGGGAAAAAAAGGGAGAACGATACTAGAACCGTGAAAAACCCTTCGATTTTTTTGGCGTTGAATTACATATTTTATCTGAGTATTATGGCAAAAATTGAGGAAAAAAATTTTCGGATCATTTTTTGCAAAGTTTTAGCCGAGATCGTGTACTAACCATCACGGTTTTTGGCTAAAAACGCGTTTCGAAGTTCCGGCTCAATTTTGCAGGACTTTTGGCACAAAAGACTCCTTGAAATATCTTTATTCATCGAACCAAATGTCAGACACATTGTATATAAGGATTTGTTTTTACGAGCATCTCAATCTTGTTTTGATTTAATTAGAAATTAATTCGGAAACAAATGGAAAACGATATTAGAAGCGTGAAAAGCCCGTCAATCTTTTCGGCGTTGAATTATATATTTTTTCTAAATATTTCACAAAAAAAGTGTGTACAAACATTTCGGGTCATTTTTTAGCGGAAATCGTATACGTTACGGTTTTCGCCTTAAAACGCGTTTCGGGGCCTCGATTCAGTTTTGCATGATTTTTGGCAGAAAGAATCCTTGAAATATCTATATTCAATTAACCAAATCTAAGGCACAATGGATTTAAGGATTTGTTTTTACGAGCATCTGAATCTTGTTTCGATTTAATTAATTATAAATAAATTCGGGGAAAAAAAAGGAAAAACGATATTAGAAGTGTGAAAAACCCGTCAATTTTTCGACGTCGAATTATATATTTTTTCTGAGTATTTTGGCAATGAATTGAGGAAAAAAACATTCCGGGTCTTTTTTTGCAAAATTTTAGTCGAAATCGTTTACTCATCATGGTTTTCTGAATCTTGTTTCCATTTAATTAAAAATAAATTCGGGGAAAAAAAGGGAAAACGATACTAGAACCGTGAAAAACCCTTCAATTTTTTTGGCGTTGAATTACATATTTTTCTCAGTATTATGGCAAAAAATTGAGTAAATAAATTTTCGGGTCATTTTATGCAAAATTTTAGCCGAGATCGTGTACTAACCATCACGGTTTTTGGCTAAAAACGCGTTTCGAAGTGCCAGCTCAATTTTGCAGGACTTTTGGCACAAAATACTCCTTGAAATATATTTATTCATCGAACCAAATGTCAGCCACATTGGATATAAGGATTTGTTTTTAGGAGCATCTCAATCTTTTTTTGATTTAATTAGAAATTAATTCGGAAACAAATGGAAAAATGATATTAGAAGCGTGAAAAGCCCGTCAATCTTTTCGGCGTTGAATTATATATTTTTTCTAAATATTTCACAGAAAAATTGTGTAAAAACATTTCGGGTAAATTTTTAGCGGAAATCGTGTACTAACCATCACGGTTTTCGGCTGAAAACGCGTTTCGGGGCCCCGATTCAGTTTTGCATGATTTTTGGCAGAAAGACTCCTTGAAATATGTATATTCAATTAACCAAATCTAAGCCACAATGGATTTAAGGATTTGTTTTTACGAGCATCTGAATCTTGTTTCGATTTAATTAATTAGAAATAAATTCGGGGAAAAAGAAAAGGAAAAACGATATTAGAAGTGTGAAAAAACCCATCAATTTTTTTGGCGTCTAGTTATATATTTTTCCTGAGTATTGTGGCAATGAATTGAGGAAAAATAATTCGGGTCAGTGTTTGCAAAATTTTAGTCGAAATCGTTTACTCATCATGGTTTTCTCAATCTTGTTTCGATTTAATTAGAAATAAATTCGGGGAAAAAAAGGAAACACGATAATAGAAGCATGAAAAACCCTTCAATTTTTTGGCGTTGAATTACATATTTTTTCTTAGTATTCTGGCAAAAAATTGAGGAAAAATATTTTCGGGTCTTTTGATGCAAAATTTTAGCCGAGATCGTGCATCACAGTTTTTGGCTAAAAACGCGTTTTGGAGGGCCGACTCAATTTTGCTGGACTTTTGGCACAAAGACTTCTTGAAATATCTTTATTCATCGAACCAAATGTCAGCCACATTGAATATAAGGATTTGTTTTTACGAGCATCTCAATCTTGTTTTGATTTAATTAGAAATTAATTCGGAAACATATGGAAAAACAATATTAGAAGCGTGAAAAGCCCGTCAATCTTTTTGGCATTGAATTATATATTTTTTCTAAATATTCCACAAAAAATTGAGTGAAAAATTTTCGAGTCAGTTTTTAGCGGAAATCGTGTACTAACCATCACGGTTTTCGGTTAAAAACGCGTTTCGGGGCCCCGACTCAGATTTGCATGATTTTTGGCAGAAAGACTCCTTGAAATATCTATATTCAATTAACCAAATCTAAGCCACAATGGATTTAAGGATTTGTTTTTACGAGCATCTGAATCTTGTTTCGATTTAATTAATTATAAATAAATTCGGGGAAAAAAAAGGAAAAACGATATTAGAAGTGTGAAAAACCCGTCAATTTTTCGACGTCGAATTATATATTTTTTCTGAGTATTTCGGCAATGAATTGAGGAAAAAAAATTTCTGGTCTTTTTTTGCAAAATTTTAGTAAAAATCGTTTACTCATCATGGTTTTCTGAACATAGTTTCGATTTAATTAGAAATAAATTCGGGGAAAAAAAGGGAAAACGATACTAGAACCGTGAAAAACCCTTCAATTTTTTTGGCGTTGAATTACATATTTTTTCTGAGTATTATGGCAAAAATTGAGGAAAAAAATTTTCGGGTCATTTTTTGCAAAATTTTGGCCGAGATCGTGTACTAACCATGACGGTTTTTGGGAAAAAACGCGTTTCGAAGTGCCGGCTCAATTTTGCAGGACTTTTGGCACAAAGACTCCTTGAAATATATTAATTCATCGAACCAAATGTCAGCCACATTGGATATAAGGATTTGTTTTTGCGAGCATTTCAATCTTGTTTTGATTTAATTAGATATTAATTCTGAAACAAATGGAAAAACGATATTAGAAGCGTGAAAAGCCCGTCAATCTTTTTGGCATTGAATTATATATTTTTTCTAAATATTTCACAAAAAATTGAGTGAAAACTTTTCGAGTCGGTTTTTAGCGGAAATCGTGTACTACCATTACGGTTTTCGGTTATAAACGCGTTTCGGGGCCCCGACTCAGATTTGCATGATTTTTGGCAGAAAGACTCCTTGAAATATCTATATTCAATTAACCAAATCTAAGCCACAATGGATTTAAGGATTTGTTTTTACGAGCATCTGAATCTTGTTTCGATTTAATTAATTATAAATAAATTCGGGGAAAAAAAAAAGAAAAACGATATTAGAAGTGTGAAAAACCCGTCAATTTTTCGGCTTCGAATTATATATTTTTTCTGAATATTTTGGAAATGAATTGTGGAAAAAAAAATTTCGGGTCTTTTTTTTGCAAAATTTTAGTCGAAATCATTTACTCATCATGGTTTTTTGAATCTTGTTTCGATTTAATTAGAAATAAATTCGGGGAAAAAAGGGAAAACGATACTAGAACCGTGAAAAACCCTTCATTTTTTTGGCATTGAATTACATATTTTTTTCTGAGTATTCTGGCAAAAAATTGAGGAAAAAATTTTCGGGTCAATTTTTGCAAAATTTTAACCGAAATCGTGTACTAAACATCACGATTTTTGGCTAAAAACGCGTTTCGGAGTGCCGGCTCAATTTTGCAGGACCTTTGGCACAAAGACTCCTTATAATATCTTTATTCATCAAACCTAATGTCAGCCACAATTCTTCATAGTTATAAATTTTGAATCTAAAAACTAAGATCTTTATTCATCGATTCTTGTAGTGTTCATTTTCTTGTTCTAGAAAAATATCTTTGATAGACAATTATGAATTTTAAGTTTCGTGTTCAAATTTAGAGAGTTCTTGCTTTGTTGGCATTTACTGTCTAATATATTGTAGTACATCAAGTCCTATTACCTTCGATATGTTTAGATGGGTGCTATTAAGGTGAAACTTTGTAGTCTAGTGTATTGTGACAATCTGAATAACATTTTATGACGTTAAGCAACGTCACATAAGCTTCATTATAAAGTGACATTTTGCGTTTTTATCACGTTAAAGTGATAATTGTGTGACGAAACTATTAAATCATCACCTTATACCTTTAGCGACGACACAAAGGTGACGAATGGTGTGACAATAAGAAAAACGTCACAAAATATCACATGTGACGAAAAATTAATATTTTGTGATGTTAATGTGTGCGTCACTAGTTGATAAATTTGTTGTAGTGCTCAGAGTAGTGTTAATTGAACTTGTTAGTGGCCGGAAAGCTGTGGACCTTAATTTAAACGCTTGCAATGTCTAATGAATGGGCATGCTCTTAATTTAAACGCTTGCAAGTTGCATCCCATAACAAGATTTTTCTTTTAGTTTTTTGATTTTCTCTTGTCTGCTTTTTTTTTTTTGGCTTATTATCACCTATGCTTGTATTGTGATCTGGATTACGCACAACTGCTTTTGGAATAATATTCTATTGATGAATACCCAAGATTGGAGGATCTCTATTCAGATCAAGAGGTCCTATAACTATTGCACGCTTCTAGGCGTGCAGCATCATGATGCAAATGGTGGGATCCTCATTCTAGGCGTCTTGCTTTGTGCAGTAGAATCTATGTTTGTTACAATTAAGTGATAATTTTGATTTTCCTGATTAATTCAATGTTCTTTTGGAATTAATGTCCTCCGAATATTGGAAGGTGACATGCTCATGGACACAAATTGCACATCCCTAGGAAGGCATATGTAAGTCACTTGACGGGAATTACTCTTCCAAAACAGCAAAGATTCATGGGAACACGCACAAGGACTTAGTTCCGCTAAAACTATGATTTCATGGGAGCCTAAGCTCCTTTTATAGAAACTCCACTAGTATGGTGATGTATAGACTATATATATATATATGATATTATAAGTAGATTGAATGGGTAATGTCATGAATAAGGATTCATTATTCCCTTAAACCATTAACAGAATCAAGGCCTATACAAGTTTTGTTACCTCAAAATCAGCAAATGTTTTGGCCAAAAAAAAAATATCAGCAAATTCGACTGGCATTCACCTTTATCCTTAACGTCTTAAGTCTTTAATCATTTCATGTCATTTTGTTTTACCTACAAAAAAATGTTGAGCCAAAGTGCCAAATTATGAGGGAACGAGAAATTCTTTAATCATCTTTTTTCGAACAAGGCTACAAGCTAATCGTTAGTCATATTGGACCTGACTATTTCGAAAGATTCAAATATATTGTCGCGTTAAATCTTAAAATAAAAATAAACTCTCTCAACACCTGATTCTCTATTTGCAAAATTCAAATCCTAGAGCTTATTAAGAAGATTGAAATCCTTCAAAGCTTTTTTATTTATAAACATTATATATATTAGGTAAGAGTCCGCGTGCTTCATTGTGTGAACATGTTCTTGCACTTGATATGCAATAGTCCCTAATCAGTTTTCAACATATTATTGGTGACTTATAGGTTTGCCAAATGAAGACGATAACCAATTGCTTTAGGTCATGTGTTTTGAAAGATTTGAATTTAAGTAAGGATCTGACCAAAAAAACCGGTCTAAAGAATTAGCCTCATTAATCTAAGAACAAATTGATAGGGATATTTCGGTCATTTTATGCTTATTTTTTTTGTTATTTGAGTTAAAGACCGAGAATATTTTGGGAAGTTAGAAAAAAAAATGTAATAGTAGGGAAAATTCTTGAAATGACCATTTGCTTATTTCGGTCATTTCGATTATTGGTGAGCGGATGAGCAAATTCTTGAACCATTTGCTGCCATTATATATAATATATATAAGCCTCATCATGAGATCACATTAAGATCATAAGAAAAGGCCAATTAAATTTGTACTAACAATTATTCTCAAACCTCAAGTATGGAAGCACTTTTAATCAAGTAGGTAAAATAATAACAAGTTACTTTTTATAGCCCTTGCAAATTCAAGAATAGAGGGATTGGAGCGTTGAATTTTCAATACTTAGCAAAGCCTTAACCTAATGATTCGGTTTTTATTGAATACTAGTTTTCACTTTCACGTGTGTTACACGTGACCAATCGTGTTTAAATTAAAAGAAAATTAAAATAACAATTGAAATGAATTATAAGTAAAACTGTTAAAATCTGATCCAATCTCGATAACCCGTCCCAACCCGACCGAACCTGATTTGACCAGAGAAATTAAACAACCCGAACCTATCTTATCCAGACCCGACAAACTCGTAACCTGAATAACCCGAGAAGATAACCTGATGACCCAAGAATATTATAAACTAAAATTATGTTTTATTCAATAAAATACACATTGTTATAATTTTAACCATTTAAAAAAATTTAATAATTAAACATTTAAAAATTCAAGACTGACCCAATTGATTCGAGTCCTAAACCTGAAATGACCCAGAACCCGAGTAACCCGAATGACCCAGAACGTCAGTAACCTGAGGCCAAAACCCGAACCT